>CAUYRT010025081.1:0-40097 GCA_963574885.1 Lepilemur ruficaudatus | reverse complement strand
CGATGATGTCCCTAGACAAAGGGAGGGAGTCGGGGTGAAGACACGCACTTACACATGTGATCTCACACCCGCACCGACGCGGTGTCCGGTGGCACAGAGAGAAGCACCTTGAGCAAGGTGGGAGCACGACCCTCCAGGCGCCTGGAGACTCGCTGGTCCTGGGCGTTTTGTCCAGGAAGTGGAAGGAACGCTGGAAGCCTCCCCGGGGCAGAGGTCGTGACCTTAGGTGGTGACACCTCTGGACTGTGGAAGGGACGGCTGTCTCAGGCGTGATGTCTGATGGATTTGCTTTGTCAGGTGGTGCAAATAACAACAAACGTTTCCATCAGTTCTCAGAATTTGACATCTTGGGCTCCCAGACACTGGGATATTTCACGGCTGCTCACTGGGCGCAGGCGGGAGGCACAGACAGCCGCCGGGGTGCCGCGGGGCAGGGCGAGCACATTAGCCACCCCGGGCCGGCCACAGCACCGCCTCCTCGAGCTGCCATGGCGCATTAGCTGTGCGTCCCCACTGGCCACTGACGTCGGTCTTGGCTGCGTCTGCCCTGCTCTGTAGACCATGAGCTCCGTCGGGCCAGGGACCTTTTCTCCACAGTCTGGCACCCTCCAGCCTCCCTAGCAGAACGCCCTGCACCAAGTGCTGGCTCCATGAAATAATTTATTTTCTGATTTGTTGTGTCTATTTATTGCATAAATTTTATTCAGGCCAAAGACATTGGAATTGTCAATTACTACAGGGAAGGAAAAGATAAAAATAAGACCTGGAAATAGAGGAATCTGATCCCAGCAAGAGACTGGGCCTGTCCAGAGAACCAGCACCGCAGGTGCTGCCCTCCGCTGAGCTGAAAGGTGCCACCCTGACTTGACTACGGGGAGAACTGGAGCCGGCGCAGCCCTGGGCGGAGCTTGGCTATGAGTGGGATGAGGGTGGCTGCCGCCAGCCAGGTCTCTGCCCAAGGGACAAGCCCAAAATCCTGGTGTCTCCTGCCCCCTTGCAGGGCAGGGAGTTATGGGGGTCTCTCTGCCTTGGTTTCCTTGCTCTTAAGTGGAGCTAATAATACTGTCTCAGGAGGTGATGTGAGCGATTAATGATTGCCTAAGTGCTTTGAAAATAAGAGCGCTTACTTACATAATGGTGGCATTTAATGTTTACAGAAGTCTGTGCCTGCCGGCTTCACAAACTGTAATCACTGGTACGGGGCTTAGCTTTATGACGGGGTTTTTTGAACTTAACATAAAATACTATTATTTTAAAGTAATTAAATGACCTGTCAAAAGAAGGTTCTACATTCATCCAGGGTCTTATTTTAAAAAATTTAAGATTTGATTATAGACCTATTTTAAACAGTCCCAAAAGAATTCACATTGATACTGTTTTATCCGAGGTCCCCAGGAAATCCAGAGGCAATGAGCGGTAGGAAGACTGGGACTTAGGTCTACTCAGAAACACTATGAGGCAACACAGATTTTCAGTTTTATTATAATTTCTTAGTGTAGCTAAAAACAAACCACATCTGGCTCCCTTTAGCCAGTGCAAAGAATTTCCCCCAACGGCCGTAAAGCCCACAGACGAGCCCTCATGTCCCCAGAGGAGGCCCTGCTGTCTTCCCAGATTTATGGTCACCCCAAGGTGCGAGTTCAGCCTGCACCTCGTAAAGACGAGTTGTTAGGAGACAGTTCCCGCAGCAGATCCCGCCGAACACTCCGCTCTGCAGGAGCTCGGTCCTCGCTCTGAACAAAGAGCTGCCCGTGCAAGGCAAGGCGTCCCTGTGCCGCAGGATGGAGGCTCAGCAGCCCTGGCGCCCTCACGCTGCCCGGATCGCCTGTGGCCCACTGCCGCCTCTGCCCGCAGGCTTCCCTCACTGATAGAAGGTTCTAGACAGCAGTTGTTCTTGTCCTTGGCTGATGCGTAAGCAAACTGTGGCATCTCATTTATCAGGTGAGAGTCCCGCGGTCCCTGTTCGTAGGTTCTGTCCAACGTTTCGCTCCTGCCATCTGGGGAAGCTGCAGCCCTACCTATGTGCAGCCAGAAGGAGAGGCAGGAACACGCTCCACCTGCATTTATGGCCCCGCAGGACTCCTCCCCTCACAGGTTTCATCTCGGTGACAGCCAAGGACATCCCTCCCGCCGGCTCAGCACGCCGCTGCCTTGCCCGAGAGCGCCACCGCGCGTCTGGCCAGGGGCACTGCACCGCGAGACAGGCCCCGGAAGCTACATGATCAGAGCTCCGCAGCGGAGAGCTCCAAGAAATCCAAGTTTATTTGTAAGAGTAGCTGCTCGCCCATTGCTGAAAAAGTAAAATGAGAAATGAGCCTTCACCGTGACGCTGTTTAGTCAGCGGCAAGGAGAGTGTGACGCGATCATCAGCATTTCCACGGGTGCGCCCCGTCCCCACGCCACCCTCTGCAAACGCCCAAACCAGCCCTGAGAGGGCCGGGGGCAGACAGGAGCTCTGCCAGGGCCACACGCTCAGAATCCTGGTGCGACGGCCTGCGGGGAGGACGCAGAGCTGGGCGTCCGGCTCCCCCCAGCTGTTTGCCTGAGGCTGTGCGGGATCTGAGGCTGCAAGTCAGGGCGGCGAGGACGTGCGAAGGCTGTTTCGGTTGCACTCGGAAGACGTGGAAAACGTTCTCTGATCGCACGAGTCAGCTTGCCTTCTCAGTGGAGTGACTCCCAATCACTTCTTTCCTCCAAGAACCACCCAGGAAGAGCTGATGGCTGTGGACGCTCCGTGTGGAGACGGGGGCTGAGCAGGCCACAGCATCACCTCACTGTCCTCGCGGCGTCTGTGAGGCAGCTGCCATCACTGCCACGCTTCGCAGACCTGGGAACCACGCTGCCAGCGGTTGTGGACGTGCCTGGGCAGCCAGGGAGCTGTGGGCTGGGCCCCGGCCCCTGGAGGTCATGCCTGGTTGTCCTTCCCCTGGGCTGGCTCCTGAGGTGACACCTCCTGCTTGCAAGTGGCAGAGGGCCCGGCGCCAGGCCTCAGAAAGGGGAGGCTGCGGCAGCGCTGGCCGCTGTTTCTGCGCGAGCTTTGTGCGCCTGGGGGCTCCCTCTCTCCTGCTCCACTCATTCTCTCCGGCTTCCTACTAACCCCACAAGTGGCCGCCCAGCCCCAGGCCCTGCCCACCTTCCTGCTCCAGCTGCTCACTCTCAGTTCCCTGCAGAGTCCTCACACGGCAGCAGCCAACTGCTGGAGGCTCCTGGGCAGGAGCCACCATGGCCCAGCCACGCTGTGCAGAGGACAGAGGGCCCGTGGGGCTTGTGGCTCACTGTCCACGCAGCAGAGGAGACCTGGCGGAGACGAGAAGGGGCCAGGTCCCAAGACGTGCTTAGATTAGATCTATGCGCTAAGCATGGTGGATTCCCTGGATAATAACTTTGTTTTTCCCTCTCGTTGGGTTTTTCAGAATCGTTTGAGTAGAGCAGACCCTAAGTGTGTATGCTCTGACTGTAGCGGGCTTCTCCTCATTCCCGCCTGCCTTGCAGAGCCAACCAGACGCCGCCCACCCTGTGGAGGGCAGGGCAGGGTCACACTTGTCTCTGCACACTCAGAAACGGGCACAGTAGCTGGTACGCGGCGGCACACTCAACACAGTTACTAAGACGAACATGGACATGTATCATCCAACGGTGCCCTTCTGGGAACGGCTAGCGGAAAGCGAGCCAGGGTCCTGTGCTGCAGCGAAAGCAGCTGGCTTCGTGCCGACACCACCCTGTGTGCTCCAATTTAGACGTGCTGAGGGCAAAGCCTTTATTCCTGCCAGGAACACTCCAAGTGATGTGCAACTCACTGTGAGAAAACACACCTCTTCTTTAGGGGGAAATGCCAACCAATGTAGAACTTATGATAGAAACACCAAATCATCATTTAACACAAACAAAGCAGGTTAGGCAAGAACTGCCGTCACATGCTTCAGAACTGGAGAAAGGCTAACGGGAGAAGGACATCCGCATGGTTCACGTATCAAAGCTCACCTTAGTTGCCAGTTACAGAAGGAAGAGTCGCCTTGTAATGAAGAGACCCGGCCTCGTCCCTCATGTCAGATGGACAAAGCCTCACATCACAGTCATGGAGCAAACTGACACTGTGTGCCTCCTGACGTGATGCACCAGAGCACACAGCATCATGCATGTGGACCCCATGTGCTGATGTGCTGTGTTCCTTTAAAAGTGTCAAATCTGAGCAAACTATCAAATTCCAATTGATGGACGTTTTGTAAAACTGACTTAAATACCTCAAAAACATACACATAATGTGAACAAAAATTTAAAAGCTACGAAACTATTCTAGACTGAAACAATAAAAAGATATAGTAAGTAAAAGCAGTAGTGACCTTTGGATAAAAAAACAAAAGAAGGTATAAAAGACATTATCGTATCAGCTGGGATGTTTTCACATGGACTAGGCATTAGATGACGGTATCATGTTGTCGCTAAATCTCTCCAGCGTGGTAGCTGCAGGAGGACAGGGCGCTTCGCCCTTGCTAAGCGGACATTCACGTGTTCGGGGTAAAACAACACAGTGGCCGACTTTCTGATGGTTCAGTTGTAAGAATCACGTTTACAAAGGCAGGAGAGCACGTGTAACAAAATGCAACCAGCTGAAAATAGCTGATGGATCATATAGGAGAGTCATTGCACTAGCCTAGAAACATATCTGTAGCCTTAAAAGTTTTCAAAATAAATGTGAGAAGAAAAGAGAACATTTAAGACACTGCAAATATCCAGGACACAAAAAGGGGACAAGGGGGTGGAGTGTGGACCCCCAGCCCCACAGAGCTTCCCGAGGAGGCAAAGACACCTGTCAGAGCCCCTGATGCGGAGGGTGGAGGGCACACGGCCTCACACAGGCTGTGTCCTTGCTGTGGCAGGGACCAGGCATCTGCAAGTGACAGACTTTAAGCCATCTGTTTAGTCCCCATTAGTGTGGACCCAAGCGAGACTTGGGAAAGCAGATCTCTGTCTAATGACAGAGGCGGCAGAGGGAAGTAACGGATGTCCTAGACCTTCCTCCAGTCCCAGGTCGGGCTCTGGGCCACGTGTGGCTCTGTGTGGATGGCCACACCCTCGGAGCCCCGGGGAGGAAGGAGAGAGCCCGGAGAGCGGCAAGGACATGGCAGGCCGGGCCACCCATCGCTTCCACCCAAAGGCCCTGTTGCCCAGGGGCCGGCAGGCTGGCAGGCTGGCAGGCCGGGATCTGCTGCTCCCGGGTGACACGCTCTTTACAGATTGCTCGGAACACTCCTTCTCATGTCTTGTAAAAACTCACGAAAGCAAGATGTCTCATCCTACAGCTACATCCTACCTCTGTGCACACAGAAGGACCAAGAACCACCACAGGAAGCTCCACGTCACTCTCCGATCCGGGGGGGTCGATGAACACAGAGCATGGAAGGTTTTGGTGGCTCTTTTAAGAGCATCTATTTCATCGTTGCTTTTGATGGAGAACAAATTTCGCTAATCCTCAACTTTTCCCTCGTCTCCCTGACATCTGTCTGCTGAAGTCATTCCGCCAGCCGAGAGAAGAGAAAGCACACGTGAGTGTGCCGCGGCCTCGCCACGTCCAGGTCTCGGGTGCTCCCCGCTGCATGGCGCTCATCAGCCGGCACCAGAAATCGCTCTCGTCTGACCGTGACTCGGCCTGCTCGGCACCCGGTGGCAGCGAGCCCGCGCCCATCCAAAATGAGGGCGTTTGGCCCTCAGGGTTAAATTTTAAACTAACTCAATTAAGAGCAGAGAGATGTCACATCATTTAAGGGAAGACAAGGTGTTTCGGCAACAGACAACGTGGTTGTGAGCTGCGTGACGTAGTGACACATGTGACTGAGGGAGTGTCCATCAGAAGGACGTGGGTGGACAGGGAAAACACCAAGGCGAGGGAAGAAGCCCATGGCAGGGCCCACAGAGCGTCTGCAAGGCCCACGCCGCTCCAGATTGCCGAGCCTCCGAGGGGTGCAGTGCACCGGGTGCCCCGTACACCCAGCAGGCGATGGTTCCTTGGACTGCGAGCGCTGTGCTGCCTGCAGGGTTAGCTTGGCACCGGGAGATACCCCGTTACTCCCTCTGTAAGGCACACCCTTGGGATCTGTGCAGCACAGGGGCAGGCCTTTTGTGACACGCTCACAGGGAGACCATATCCCATCTCGGGGCCCGAGACAGACACGCACACGGCTGCCTGCACCGTTTGTGGGGCCTGGTGCAAAATGAAACCCGAGGGCCCTCATTCAAGCCTTTTCCTTTCCTCCACGGTCTCTGTTAGGGGCTGTGTCCCCCTAAATTCAGACGTTGAGGCTCTGACCCCAGACTTTGAAGAGGCTGATACTCGGTGAACTGTCTCCATGCACTAGAGGAAGAATCCCCAAAGTCTGAGAGGACAGGCATGTGGGAGCATGTATTGTGGTAAGTGTGTGGCCTGCTCAGCCCCCATAAACACACTGGAGGGAGGCCTGACAGCCTCTGTGGCCATGTCTCCTGGGTGCGATGCAGTGCATGGTGCTACCATTCACGTCAGCAACTTGGCTTCACTGGGACCAATGGGCCCTGGAGTGCTGGGTCCTAGAACTAACTGGAAACCTAAAAGTGCCCCTGGTTCCTGGCATGGTCAGGGCACTGACCACAGGCCTTTGGTGGCAGCCAACTGACCATGGGGCCTGGGCCTGAGACACGTGCAGCCATGAGCAGTGTCCTGACTGTACGAGCAACACCCTCCTGGCCTAGCGGACAAAGCCCTCGTGGCGTTGGTCACTGCAGCTGAGAACCGCATCCCTCCTGACTCCAGGGCCGAGCAGGTTCAGACCCAGAACCTCCTGTGCGAAGGGGCAGCTGGGTCCCCTTGGGGAAGGGCCGGCGATGTTGCCACAAACACACAAATCTTCCTTTGATCCTTCCTCTGAAGGAGCTTGATTATCTGCCAGGGTTTCTGTGAGCTAGGAGAGAGGCGAACTCCCAGACTTTTCAAGAATCTCTGGAAAGTGTCCCTAAACTGGCTCAAAATGCCCAAGAAGCAGCTTCTGGCTGTCTCTCCTCTTCAGCCCTACAGGAAGGATGTCAGAGAGCAGGCACACTACCTGTGCCGTTGGGCCTGTGGTGAGTGACCACGGAATGTCACAGATTTAATCAGATGACTCCAACCCCAGGTGCTGCTCCGGATGTGGTTTCTCTATCAGCACAAATCGGCACAGCCCCGATGAGTCTGCAGCCACCGACCGGCCAGCCAGCCACATTCACCAGCCTCCCGGCGCAGGGAGAGCAGGACGCCATCATGGTTCGCACCTGGGACCTGCTTCCGCTCCAGTTCTGCGGTGCAATCTGGAACCCAGTGCCACCAACGCCTGCCATTCCACAGGACACCAGGAGGGTGCAGCACAGCAGCGCCGTGATGGGGACAGGGAGGGACAGACACCCCAGCGGGATGTTTGAGTGCGGAGGGGGGGACAGAAACCCCGTGACTGCAGAGGGAGCTGCCTGGAGGTTTTTTGGGCCCAGTGATCTGGCAACGTGTTCTCCAAGGGGGAAGACAACTGCTGCATCCTATGCCTGCTGCCACCAAGGAAGGCACAATCGTGGGTGTCTCGGGGGTTCGGGAAGCAGCATTTCCCAGACTTGACCATTTCCAGTTCAAGCTATCAAGCTGTCAGTTCTGCACCAGATCACAGTGAGAACAGCCTCTGCCGAAGGCTGACCAGAAAGCCGATCCCCCAAGAGCACAGCGCCACCGAGCTCGCACAGGCGGTGTCTGGCAGAGCAGGTGCCCACGGAGCCACGGACGGGCCCAGAGTTCTGGGTCAAAGCCCTGCTCTCTCCACAGGTGTCGTGCTCCTTCTGAGAACCTGCTCCCGGCCCACCTTCTGGGCCCTGGTGGCTACACCACGGAACGGCGAGTCTCCATGGCACACAAGCTGACCGCCTGTTGCCGGACCCATGGCACGATTGGACTGGGCAGTGCTGTGCCCCTCGTCACACCAAGGTGACGCCTACACACAAGACGGGGCTTCCGTGTGTTCCAAAGGCACAGACTGCGTGAGCAGACGGCCCAGACTCACCACTGCCGCACCTACAGCCTCATGACGTTGCTGTGACCACTCCCCTAAAGAGGATCTGATTTCTGCAAAAATGCTGACGCCACTCAAAGGCGACAGTTGGTAGCACGACACCCACTCGAGAGCAGCGGGAGACCCAGCCAGCTCCGGAAGGAGCGATGGCCGTGGGCAGCGACCCGCGCTAAGCGGGTGACGGCCAGAGTCTGGCTGGACGAGCAGCGTCTTAGAAGAAGCAGATGGGAAACTGGTGACAAGCGCCCTCTAGAGTGTGGCTGGGGACCGAGGATGGGGTGTGGGATGAGTGGATCTCCAGAAATGGCAGTGCGAAAGGCCGCTGTGTCCCTGGAGGGCACACCATCCGCACGCCCTTCAGAGAACGCCCCCAACGGCCTCTCTCCCGCCAGCCGCCCCACCTGTGCTCGGTGGTCACATAAACAGAGTGGCCATGGAGACAAGGATGTCACAGACGGTCTCAACCACATGGGCTTCCTCCCTCCAAGGCTGCTCTGGCCACAGTGCACCGCTAGACGTCAAACTGGATACCAGGAGAGACCAACACCATCCCTTGCATGAAAAAATCATCCAGAAGTAACAGCCTGATCATGTGACCCCCGCCCTGGAAGTGACAGCGACGTCCTCGCACTGCCGATGGGCTCACGGAGAGCGTGCACCAGGGCTGCTCACAGCGCTGCTTCCTGGAGCCTCGTCTCACAGTAGCTCAGGACAAGGTCCACGGACTGCGCTGGCCTCAAGGCACCAGCAGGAGCTCACGGACAGCCCTGAGACTAGCGCAGCGGCGGAGAGGCTGACATGCCCGTGCTGGGCGTCTGTGGGTGTGGCGTGGCTGCCCCACGGCCACACGGGTCCAGGAGGCACCTGGAGTGGGACGGCCCCTTGCACGACCCCCGGGCCGCTGGCCACCTTCTGGGCTCTGGTTGGACGTCTCCCTTCCTAAAGCAGGAACGTTTCCACAGAGCGACGCAAGCACCCTACATCCCCCCATCCTGAGGCCGAGGCTGCCCCCTGCCCGCAGCAGGTGCCTCATGCCGAGCCACGGCACAGAAGCGTCCCCCGCTGGCGTCCCGGGTGACTGCTCCCGACTGTCTCGGGAAACAGGGCTGCCTGGCAGAAGGAGTGGCAGGCATATCTGGGATTTAGGGGAGTCTCTGGGGAACTTCTCAGTATTCCCTCGTCCAGCAACGGCTCTAGGAATGGGATCCTAGAGTCACCCAAAACTGAGAGATTTCTAACGGGAAAGCCCTCTCAGGAATGAGGTTGGGTCAACATAGCTTGGGAAGCGCTGCAGCCCCTGGAGGGCCACAGAGAAAGAGTTTCTGCCCACAGACCTCTGCCAGTCACCGGGTGCAAAAACAAGGCACACGGTGGCTGTGTCCCAGTCGCAGCTTTGGGAAGGGCAGACTTGCACCTATCAGTTAGTTCTCTTGCTCCTCTTCCCATTCCAGCATCAGTGTCGGGGGGCAGGGCACCCTGTAAATCAGCATCTAAGTTCTAGGGTGTTGGAGAGAGCTGTGACCATGTCATAAAAGAGCCTCTTCCAGAGGGGGAATCACTGACATACGGGGTTCTGTGTCTCCAGTTTTGGGAGGAGGATGAACAATCTTCAGTTGTATAGGAGAAAGTTGTATCGTGTTAGCCAAAAGCAGTTTTCACTTTAGCCCAGAGCTTTCGTTTCGAAGGGGCGAGGGGCGAGTTGACGAGGGGTGACAGATGTGCTCAGCTGCCTGCTGTCCCAGGGCGACCCCCACAGTCTTGACAGCTGGAACAGGTCACTGCAGGTCCACAGACCGCCAGGGCTCCACCTACCAGGATGGGGAAGGTGGACAGGGGCGGCCCACTGAGGGGTGTGGACAAATGCACAGGCAGACCGGGGGTCAGGACAGTGCCCACGGGTCCTGGAGAACCCTGTGACTCCCTGGAGACTTGGAGTGGCTCTGCAGGGAGTCCCGGGTCAGTGGCTGGGACCCTTCCTGCCCAGCCTACTGCTGGCGGCTTCCCAGACCCTCTTTCCTCTAACTCCCTCAGTTCCTGTACCTAACCCCCCACATCTAGAAACAGAGGGGCTCTAAGCTCCCTGCCAACACCGACTGGAGACCTGCGGCCAGCACCCGCCACCTGCCACGTCCCCTCTCAGGAGCTGCTGTCCTCAGTGCTGACCCAGGAGGCTCGAGCTGCACCAACCTCATCCTGCGCTCCAGATGTACCGTGACCTGCCCACGCCAGTCGCCCCAGCCCACGCTCCCTGCCCCGGTAGCCAGTGCAGGGTGGACATCGGCCCTGAACCGCAAGTGCATGGCAGGGTGACGAGTGAAGAGCACCTCTCCCTTCCCCTGGACGATGTCATGGGGAGACCAAGCCAGAAACGCTGCAGCCGTCTGGCATCACAGGAGAAGCTGCCCTGAGGGTCACACCAATACCTCAGGAGGGGCAAATCAGAACACTGCAGAGAAACTGAACTTGAACCTTGATCAAACAGACCCTGAAATCCACCCTATCTTTGGATTTTCAATTTACACACTGTTAAAATCTATTTAAGTTGGGTTTTCTGTTATAACCAAAAGCATCCTGACTTATAGGTGTTTTCATAAGACTACTTTACTTGCGGGTTTCTTGGCTAAGTGTACTAACATTTGTTTCTTCTCACTAAAAGTCCAAATTTTGAACAAAGCTGTATGTGTAAGACCGATGGTTTCCTTCCACTTGTTCTTTTCGCAGCTGGTATAAGCCACTAGGTTCTCAGTGTACTGCAAGATCGACTTTAAGAACCTGTTAAAAAAAAAAGAAATTAATTTCTTTATCCATTCCATGATAAAATACAGTAACGATTTCAATGTCTTCTCTTCATTCTTGGAATTATTCCTGAATGCTGATTAGTTTTTGTCTGAGGATTCAAGAAAAATAAATACATATAAAACTAAAATAAGAGAAAACACATAGAGGAAAGAGAAAAATGCTGGAACGTAAATGTCTTTGTGCACTTGGACAGGCTCCCCAGAATCTTACAAAACTCAAGTACCTTTTTAAATATACTCTCTCAAATCCAGAAGTTATGTTTCTAAGCAGCAGAACGTAATTCCAGACAGGATCTTAGAGGCCGCCTGCTCGAACCGACACCCGATACACGTAAACATACGACGCACAGTCGTCCCCCAGGGTAACAAAATCCGCACGACTCGAGTCCCAGCTGGCCCTGAGCACCTCAGCTATGAGAAGTCAGCCTTCTGTACTTGCCGGTTTCGCACTGAGTAGTCTTCTTTTTCCTCGCTGTGTTTTGCAATACACAAACACTGCATTTTCGATCCCTGTTTGGATGGGGCCCACTGACAGAGCGGGCAGACTGCATTTACTGAAGAAATCCTCGTGTATGTGCATGCACAGAGTCCAAGCTGTGTTAACACAATGGAAGTCTGTAGATCCTTCATTCAGGGAAGTGGTTCTCAACTCAGGTGATTCTGTCCCCGAGGGGACACGGCAACGTCTGAGCCATTTTTGATTGTCACCAGAGGGGAGGGGCGAGGCGCTGCTACACGTCCTACAATGAGCAGCGTGGCCCCCACCAGCCCCCACCAGTCCCCACCGGCCCCAAACGCCACAGTAGCTGAGACACACTGACCCAGAATCACCAGCGGCAAACACGCACATCTGCTACCCGCACGCTCGGAGGAATTCCGCGCTACTTCCCATAAAACGCCACAGGCGCATTTTCATATTCACTTTCACCATGTACTAAGGTGCCCACCACCTGCAAAGCACTAGCTTGAAACCAGCGAGACAATCGCAAACTTCCCGGGCAATGAGACAGAGGCCGACGCCGCGGCCGCGCCCAAGCCGAGACTGCAGCTCGTGCGGCCCTTTTCTCAGAGGCCTCCTCAGCTTTGGGAGCTGCCATGTGACGTGGGTCACACTGTATTTTCCTACTTTCAGATCCCTCGATCTGGATGGTCCTAAAAGGCGGACCTGTGAATTTGAAACCGTCAGTTGCACACAACACATGTGGTCATGAGCCATTTGGACAGGGAAGAGCTCATCTTGTGGGCGGACCCCAGACCCTCTGCTGGGACAGATGTGGCCCCACCGAGGGGACAGATGGTGCCTGGAGCTCCTCCCGCAATACTATTCCTAGAGTCCTCGCCTAGATGTTCCAAGACATGCCTACGTGGCGTCCGTCTTGCTCATTCACAGACTTAGTGGCACCAAACTCCACAGAGAAGGACAGTTACGGCCCCTCAGAGTCTGTGGGCGGCAATAAACATCACCAGACAACGACCAACGGGAGTGAAGTTATTCAGAACGACCAGCAGCTTGTTTCCGACGCAGGACACACTTACTTTAGGTACTGCCGACACTCGCAAGCAGATTTTCCACAAATGGCATGAATGTTGACCAATTCCAGCGCAACGAGCAACAGAATCAGGTAAAGCGCAGGAGACAGAAGCCTGACACTGAAAATGGGTAAAAGGAGATCAAAATCAACAAACAAGTATCTCCACTTCCATAAAGAAAAGCCGTTTCACGTAGCCAATGCCGCTTTTACCCTCTCCAGTCACCGGGGCCCTCGGCCCCAGGCCCTCGGTGCGGCCACACCCCACGCCCTCGCCCTCTGCTCTGGACGCAGGTGTGCCCAGCCACCTCCTGACAGCAGCACCTCCCGGTCTGGCTGGCCTGGCTCCGCCCTCTGCACCCGCGCACATGGCCCCAGAGCACCCCGGCCTGCCAGCACCTCTCCCTCGGTGCCAGGCTGACGCTGAGAACTCACACGAGACAAAAACAGTGTGGTATGAAAACGTGCTCAATGTCACTGGACTCAAAGAAACCCCAACTAAAGAAAGATATTTCTCCCATGAAACCAGTTGAGATGTTTAAAAATATTCCATTGTGGGAGGGAGGTGAGGGAGCCACACTGTCTTACACATCGCTGGCTAGAGTGTAAACCACACCATCGCCCTCCTGGAGAGCAACCCAGCAATACCGAGTACAAGCTTCAGAAACACAAGCGCCACTCTACCCAACAATCACAGAAAGTTTTCCAGAATGGTCATTTCTTAAGGATGTGGCCCACTCGGAAACATACACTGTAAGTGAAGAAACCACAGTGCTGTATGCCCAAGTTCATCCACTGCTACATTTTAAATCCAAACATTCATTTGGGTAGGTAGAACCCACATTCCCATATGCCAAAATTGCAAACAATATTTTAAATAACATGCACTGTAACTTTCTCTGAAAATAAGTAGAGCAGGTCCTCGAATAACGTCCTTTCATTCAACATCATTTCGTCAATGGTGAGAAAAGAAACTGATTCCTGCTGGGGCCACTGTCTGTGTGGAGCTCGCGTGTTCTCCCGTGTCTGGGTGGGTTTCCTCCCACACCCCAGAGGTGTGCACAGGAGGTGTGTCGGTGCGTGTACACTGTCCCTGTGAGTGAGGGCGTGTGTCCCACGGAGGCCCACCCTGCACCCTGAGCGACTGGGATAGGCTCTGGCCACCCACAGCCCTGCCCGGGAGTGAGCTGGAAAACGCATGCAGATCATAAAATAAAAATTCTCAAAGTCTGCAATGATCACACAAATGCGTGGCCATGAGTGATGTGGCAGGCAAATGCTCTGCAAGCCCCCGTGGTGTTTCTGAACCGTGTGGTGGGGGCAGACACTCGCTCTGTGATCCGACCCACCACCCTGACGGCCACAGCTAAGAGCGAGCGCTGCATCCAGAGAGAACCTCTGCCCTGCGGGGCCTTCCGCAGACCGGGAACACGAGCCGCACACCTACTCAACATGCGCAGGTAGTTCTGCCGCTGGCGCGACCGCAGCGTCCTCTCCACCCACTGCCTGTGCCTCAGCTCTGAGGCGGCGATGACCTGGCCGGATACGCACTGGCACTGCGTGCTGATGCTTCGGAGCACAGCCACCGCTTCCAGGATGACTCTCGGGCAGAACAGAGTGGGGATGGGGACGCTGCAGAGCTCTCCCAGCACCCGGGGCCACCTACAAATCAGAGAACGACTCCTGTGGGACGTGCTCACCACAGACAACTCGCTACTTCTGCGCCTGGGCCTGCTGGACGGCAAACAGCTGGTGAGGGAAGGCCCGCGGTGAGTCACCGGTAGGTCCGCGGCTGTGACTGTGACACATGGCAGGTGTCAAATGCGTGACGTTTCGTTGCGATGAGCACAACACGGTATTTGTGACTCCCATCAGACAGACCCACACTCGCACAAAGCTTATCTGGTAATTCCTCGCGGGGCAGTAACAGTGGGTTCCAACGCTACTACCAACCTTGCACAATTTAAAACAGAAAAAAGCTGAGTTTGCTAATTTGCTTAATCGACATTTTAACAATTCTCAGGATGTCCTGGAACTTACCTCTCAGTGGGGACTTTAGCCACGTCATTAAAGACACCATGGCTCTCAGGCAGGTGGTGACAGAGGTCAGACACAATCTCTGTGATTAAGGAGCGGCAGGCATCTATTTCAGAATTGTCTTCTAATCTAAAAAACAGAAAATATTTAAAGACACACGGAGGTAACTAAAATGCCCACATTAGTGCCTATGCAAAATAATGTTTAAGTTGATGGTTCACTGAGTAAAGAGCTTAATCTGAAAGTTACTTTCCCCAGAAATAATTACAACAGCCACCATCACAGACACGGGTAAAAACAAACGACACAATATGCTGAAGAAGAAGCGCTACACTGAGTAAAGACGCCGCACAAATCGCCTAGGACTGTTACACCACCACTCAGAAGCCGGTATCCACATCCCCACTTCGCTGCCGAGCTTCAGACTCATCTTTTTAATCATCCACTATTTCCAAAACCTGCCCCTCCTTCTGTGTTCTCCCTCCCCAAGAGCCCTCCCAGCCAGCCAGGGCCACACGTAGCACCAGCTCCCGCTGGGCTCTGCCTGCACCAGCCACCAGCCGCAGATCCCCCCTTCCCCGTCCACTTTCCAACAGCCCAGTGGAAAGTATTGTTGAAACTAACCGTAACTGAGGACAACTAGGTGTACAGGCCCCAGGTGACAGACCCTGGGCTGTCCCCAAGTGGGTTCTTCCCTTAGGTCTGCAGGATGACAGACACCTGGCTGTCCCCAAGTGGGTTCTATCCCTAGGTGGACGGAAGCGCAGGATGACACGTACCTGGCTGTCCCCGAGTGGGTTCTCCCCTAGGTCTGCAGGATGACAGACATCTGGCTGTCCCCGAGTGGGTTCTACCCTTAGCTCTGCAGGATGACACATACCTGGCTGTCCCCGAGTGGGCTCTCCCCTAGGTCTGCAGGATGACAGACACCTGGCTGTCCCCGAGTGGGTTCTACCCCTAGGTGGACGGAAGCGCAGGAAGACATACCTGACTGCTTCCAGAACGGGCTCCTCAGGCAAAGGCAGCAGAGGCCAAGCCCCAATGCTCTTCTCACAGCTCAGCACCTGCAGGGAAACATTTAATTGCTTATAAAGATTTTGTAACAACATCCTAAAAAATTTATTTCTATACTGTTAGAGATGTTAAATTACTTTCTAGAATGTACACATTTGTAAAATTGTTAGGGATCCTATAACATTTTAAAACCAGGTGGTGCGTGTCAGTTATTCAATTCATCCAGATGGGCGGGGGCTGGTGAATCCCCCCCGGGGTCAGCAGGCAGGTAACATCTGGGGTGCTGAGAACACAGCTGCAAATGCTTCTGCTTCCTCAGTGGGAGGGACCTACGTCTCCTCCCTGAACCTGGACCAACGCTGGTGCCTGCCCTGCACCCAGCAGAACTCAGTGCAAGTGCGGGAGCCACGCAGCTTCCAGAGCCAGGTCCAAGATGGGGGCGCCTCCCCCCTTCTCCCGGCATGTGCTCAGGGTGAAGCCAGCCGTCACGCTGGGATGGCCTCTGCAGGGCCTGGTGAGGCCCTGGCCAATCCCCAGCCTTCTCGGATGGGACCGCAGCCTGTCAACACCACGGAGCGGTCAGAGCCCTCGGCAGACGGTCCCCAAGTTGCTGATGCACTAAAGTATGAGCAGATTAAACGGTGGCTGTTGCCGTCCTGAACGTGGGCACTGGGTACCCAGCACTAATCTCCAGAGCGAGGCCTCCGAAGCAGAGACACAAGACCGCTGCCAAGCTGAAACCGCGCACATTGTGGATGGCAGGAGTCGAAAGGAACAGGAAGCCGTAGCCCAGATGGCTCCCAGGGTGGGGAACGGAGAGGACATCGCCCAGGGACACAGGGGGATTTAGAGGCTGGACACTCAGCTACTCAGGTTGGAAGGTAGAAGCTGCCTTCCAGAAGCTTCCCTCCTCCCTGTCTCTCTCTAAACACTGGTTCCCTGCAGGAGAGTTCTGGTTCTTCTCCCTTGGTGAAAAGCAATGTTAGCCCGAATGGTCCCAGACCAGCACGGCCTATGGCATCCGCCTCCAAACCAGAACTGCCCACAGCCCTGGCTCGAGCTGGTCTCTGCGTGGGCCTAGGCCTGTGACCCTCAGACACTCCCCACCCTGCTCTGCTGCGGCCACGCCCCTCGACCTCACGCCGTTCCTCCTGAGACAGCATCACCTAGGCCTGTGCTCTAGAGGCACCGCTTCCTTACGCAGCCTGTGCAGGTCTCTCCCCACCCCACTACCTGCTGATTCTATCGCAGAGCCGCCCTCAGAGGCAACCCTTTCCTGAACTTCCGCTGAGCCACGCCGTGGGAGGTTCTTCCTTTGTTCTGCCCTCGTCCCACCAATCAGCACCTTCATTATTTCCCATATCGGCACTTCCTGGCAGGAATGCTTAAAAGTTTCTTGCTTTAATTAACAATTTAAGCAAAGCTCATCTTGTGCCGCAGAAGACATTCCTCACCACTGACAAACGAAAACTGCTACTGGGTTAATGGCAGCAGAAACGGCAGCCTGCAGGGGCACCGAGCAGAGCCGCCCCCAGTCCCTGGAGAACACGGCACAGCCGTGAAGGGAGCCTGACCACACCTTCCACTGTCAGACGCAGAAGCCGTGGGGAGAGAGCCTGAGCAACTCGGCCAAAGCCACATAGCAAGCGACCTGGGGCCACCCACAGGCGGGACCGGCAGGCACACTGCACCCCCGGGGCCTCCGCAGGTGAACAGTGCCTGAGACACGCACCCCTGCCCCAATCCCTGCCTCTGGCGTACCTGCTTTTTAAGGTGAGACACCGGATGGCAGCGGGAGCCATAGCCTTCTGCAAGATCAATGAGCAGCTTGATGGCTGCTTTCTCCTAATTTAGAGAAAACGACATTAGTTACTACAACTCCTGGTTAGGCTTTTAGTTTTTTCCTACTGATTTGTCAGCCATTTAGAGTCTCAATTTCTCATTATCTTCCTTCAAATAACTCTATTCAGCTGTAACAAGGCAAAACTCTTCATTAAAATAGGTTTGACACGGCAGCCAAATCAGAGCCAAAAAAATAATTTTAAATGAACATGATTAACCCACTCTCTGTCAACAGTGCAACAAAACGAACTGAAAGAAGATGGGAAACAATTGGGAAATTTACGAGATTCTACTACAAAACTAGGAAGTAGTAATTTAAACACTAAAAATCAATACAACTAAAAAAGAATTACACAGCTATAAACACTTGCTTAACATACAAATATTAAAAAAAAGTAAAAATAACATCATTTGCAACTAATATAACTAGAAAATCCAAGTGAGTCAACTGAAAACTATTAGAAACAAAAAAAAACCCACTGAGTTGATAGTTGACAAATTTAATAAGCAGTAACTATCTACAATTCTCAATAGCACAACACAAGCAACTGAAATAGCCAAGAGTTAACTACAGAAGACACCTGCAGCCTTGCTCACCAGATGTCGGAGAGCCCTACTGCGGGAACAAGGAGACAGAAACGTGTGCCTCACGGGTGACATCCCAGCAGGGCAGACCGAGGCACATGCAGCCTGTGGGCCTGTGATGAGCCCAGGGGAAACAGGGTGGCCCGTAGGCCCCTGGCTTGTCCTCGGACGTGAGCCCACAGAAGTCTGGATCTCAGTCTGAGCAGAGGGGTGAAATGTGTGCATCGCTCTGGCTGCTGTGCTGGCATGGGGACCAAGGTGTCACAGGATGCGGTGGCAGACCAGCGGCACCATTGGTCTTTAAGGGAAGGCTGCGACGGCCTGGCCCAGTGGCCTGCGAGAGAGTTAAGTAACAGACTTGGGGTCATAGTTTTAAGACAGAGGGTTGAGTGGACTCAGAAGAGAGCCCAGGACTCGGAGGACGGTGGCAGTGCTCGGTGGGGAGGCCTGGGGCGCAAGGAGTTCATCAGACGTAGCGGGGAGCCAGGCCACGTCACTGGATGGGTCCAATACCGTAAAAATGCAATTACCCATCAGGAGCTCACTCCTCTCTGACTGTTTGCTTTTGGGGTTTTGCGTTTAACTACTCAAGTTCACACGGAATAGTAACAATTAGAGAACAGGTGGGAAAATTCTGAGAAGAGTAATGAGGAACTAATCTTACAGGTACTAAACTGTGTCATGAAGCTCTTAGTAAAGAGAGCCCAGGATCAGAGCCAGCACACCCCACAAAAGATGGCGATTCTCTGAGTGGCGCTGAGACACCCTGTCGCATCGCAGGACAGAGGCCAGGCGCCCACAGCCCACCCTGTTCTCCACCTCTCACCCAAGATGCAAAAAATCCCGGTTGGGTCAAAAGATGTAAATGGAAAAAAATAAATTATAAAAGTACCAGGGGAAATATACAAATACATTTATATAATTCTGAAAAGCAAAGAGTCTTTCTAGGATGACTCCTGACGCAGAAGCCAACGAGAAAAACCGAAACCTAACGACAAGGAACCGGCAACGTGCACAGTGCAAACAGCAAACGGGCTGACGCCAGCGGACACAGCAAAACTGAACGAAACGCAGCAAAAGACAGCAATGAGTCCACAAAAGAATCACAAACATTCAGTAAACACAGAAACAGCAGCAGACTGTCACAAAAAAGAAATGGAAACAAAAACAAAATCCTACTGATAACTTCTGTCTTGGAACAGCGGCTGTTTTGCAAATTTACTTACACAAGTACTCATATGAACAGCCACTCATTTCAGCATCATAATTAGTAATTTTCCACATCAGGAAAAACCACAACCCGCCCACCAGGGAAGGACCACTGAGATAAGCAACGGTATGCTGGTAAAACGGAACGTCAGACAGCTGGTAAAGGGAACAAGGCGGAACACAGACGCCAGCAGCGCGCTGCTGCTGAAGGCCCGCTGCAAAGCAGTGTGAGCCTTCCTGGGATCCCAGGCTGGTCTGCGCTCAGAGAAAACATGAACACAAAGACGCCCAACCATTAAGAGTAATTTCTGGGAGATGGGATTCCTAAGGGCTTTCACTTTTCACATTAATTTTTCTATCTTGTTTGAACTTGTAAGCAGTTTTTAAAATAACTGCCACATATGTAATCTGGAAAAAAGATTAAAATATCAGTAACAAATGTTCTAACCTAAATTGTTTATTTTAAAATAATAAAAGAACTACAACTTATTGATGATGCAAACATCGCACTCCATACACCTGTAAAAATTTCCTGATATTTGGTTAATTCTGTTTTATAATTTGTTCTTTGGTTCTCAATACCCCAGTGCTGTTACATATGAATGAAAATGAGTTTTTTTAAGCAATGAATTAAATTATCATAACTTAAGTAATATTGATTATCGGTTACATAGAAACTATGCATACATGTGATCAATTCACAGTCATCTGTTCTGATGCAGGACACCGTAACTCAGATACAGGAAAACAAAAGATGATTAACAGTCAGTTACATTTGAGAAGTAATTTATACTCTTTCATGGCTGAGTGAGAAAAAGCCTGATTAATGATTTTCTTCCCTATGCATTACCTTAAAAACTGATAGCAGACCTTCATCAATGAATCTGAGTGAAAGTACCAGGGAAAACGCAAGCAACTGATCGGTCATCTCCTTTGGAAATTCACGTAAATTGATCTCCCCATGGCTTAAACGGTCTCTTACACGAGGACCCGTCTGATGGTTCAGGAAATCCCAGAGAAATTCCTTCCAGAAAATAAGCAGAGCAGATGTTTTGTTAGCATTCCCGGCAGAGGGAAGAGCGGTGCCCAGGCCCAGAGCCGGGCCGTCCTGGTGTGTCTGAGAAACAGAGGAAATGGCGAGACTGGGACCCTCGGGCCACACAGCTGTGGAGCCCACGCCGCGACCCCCAGCGGCCTCTCCTCTCCGAACACCGCGCAGCACTGACCAGGGCCTGAGACGCCCCGAGGGGGCAGAGCTACCTGGATGGTGCCGGCACCTCATACACTCAGGTCTTTCTTATTCTCACCCTGCTCTAAGGCAGGGACTGAGCTGTCCACATCTGGAAACTAACCCTTCAAGGCAACAAAAGAAACCGCTGCTCTCACTTGAAGGAGCACGGCCCGTGCACCGTCATCTCCTCATTTCCTCCCTCCTTGCCCGTGTGCTTCTCAGACCACTCTCCGCCCCTGCAGCCTGTGAAGACAGTAGCCGCTCCTCTCAACAACCAGCCCCTGGCCCCTCCCACGGGTTCCGGGGAAAAGGGGTCAGAAAACCGCTGACGGAGTCGCAGGGACTCCAGGCGGAAGTGAGTGCCAGATAAACTACTGCAGTCACCTTTCTTCCGATGGCAGAAACGGACGCCCAAAGAGGACAAGGAATCTGACTAATGTCACAGAACAGGAAAAAGAATTTCATCCAAAGAATAGATATTTACAGTCCAAAGTAGTCATCGAAATATCTTCACAAAATACAAAAAAAAAAAAAAAAAAGATAAATAGAAAATGGCTTTAAACGATCAATAATTCTCTTTTCATTCAGTACTCGATCCTATTAGTCACATTTCACAAAGAAAGCAGTCCCCTCCACAGCACAGACACACATAAACAACAAGTTCGGGCACTGTGTAGGGACAGGGCAGTGTCCTAAACATCACCCGGCCTCACCAGGAACACTTAAACAACCAGCACACAGCACAGGACCCCGCCGGGCCTCAGCGCAGCAGGCGTGTGCTGAGGGCACGTGAACGGCTCCCAAGTATGTTCTTAGCATCCACGAGCTACGTTGGAGAAGTGCCAGCCACGCCCACACACACAAGAATACTGGATCAGAAAACACCTAATACTGACCATTGCAGGCTCTCCGAGGAAAAGAGGAAGCTGATTGATTTTACCATCGTTCAAGTGTTTTGCCAAAACCTAAAAACACCAAAAATAAATTAAATGGTCCACACACTTAAAGGATATAGTACCTTTAGTGTAACATGTTATATGTTCCAAGCAAATTAAATGACTGTCTTTAAAACATAGCAACCACTTGTTCAGGAAAATTTTTCTTAGCCAGTACAATGACTTTAGGAATACATATATTCTTAATTGTATGTGGGTCTGTGTGTATGTATGTGTGGTGTGTCTGTGTGTGCATACATGGCGTACACGATATGCTTGTGTGTATACATCGGAGTCACTTCTTAACTCACCATGGACTTTGGGACCCAACCACCCTGACGCAATCCTACAGACCTAACCCTCTATAGGATTTGGCTACACTACCTAACCTAGTCCTCACATTATGAAATGTTTTATATACTAAAATAATAGCAAATCATTTACCTAACAGATCTGCACGTATGCAGACATGTTTTTAATTCACCCACCACATGTTCATTTAGGAATTTACTAGTTATCGTAAAGGCACGATGGTCCGAATGCCCAAACCTCTACAGGTAGACCCCCCCGGTTTCCCAGAGGCTGCTGCCCTTCAGGTGCACAAGAACACTGTCCAGCATTGCATACCCAAAAGCCTCTGTGCTCTACGGATGATAAAAGACATTTCCAACTGTAATCTTTACTACTTCAGATTGGCACCTTCGGAATCATATCCCCAATACGCAGATTAAATAAATCAGTATGTACTAGACACTCATGACAGCAGTTGAGGAATATTTCATGTGCAAAAAACATAAATGTAAAACGTAGACCTAAATCTAAAATGTAAGCCTCCAAACAATTTCAGTGAAGAATGTTAGTGTCCCTTGGCATTTTCTAACTTTGAGCTTTGTACAACTTTAGGAACTAGGTTAATAATATTGTGTCTCAAAATTAATGTGAAAACTATATTTAAATCTATTAGAAGCTTTTGGGGGGCTTACATAACTATTGACATTTTCCTATAAGCATATGATCTGTAGCTGATCTTTAATCTTGTGTCTTAATTTATATTTTGAAAGAAGACAATGTTTTGTTTGTTTCAAGTTACCTTATAAGTTTAATTACTTACTTCATCAAAGGTGGTGTACAGAGCTGTTGACTTCAGAAAAGGAAAGAAACAAAAAGAAACAATTAAAACAAAATACAAGGAGAGTAACATTATTCCAAGTAGGAAAAAATTACGGTACACAGCCACAAATCTGAAATCTTGTAAAAACAAACATTTGCCTCGCAACACTTTGGGAAGAATGTTATTGACAAAACGAACACATTATATTAATAAAAGGAAAATACAGTGAACACAACAGCAGGGGTGAAGCACTGCCCTTGCAAGTACTTTAGCCCAGTTATTTCTAAAATTTGAGACACCAGACTTTACAAATTGCTACTCATAAAATAGAATATTTCTACTGATGACGAGTATTTGTGCACGAGTGAGTACGATTTAACAGTTTCTCCAACAGATAGCCTTTGCTTTTTTTTTACACTTTATTTGAATGCTTCTTGGCATAATCAGCACAGTCTGCAGACACGGGCTGCCTCAGAGCTCTGACGCCAGCTTCAACATTTTCTAGACGTGAAGCCCTGGGCCACTTACGCAATTCCACAGACTCAGGCCTATCTCAAAAGGCTTCTGGCGGGGGATTCAGTGAGATTTTACACATATGATGAAATCAGTATTTTGTGCAAACTAGCTCTCAACAAATGTTTTCTTATTTATTAATGCTTAATAGGCTTTTTCAAAATTACCAATGTTCTGCAACATTTATTACTATGCAGACGCCTCTATTTGTATCTTTAGCTCTCAAACCTGTATTGCCAGCCCTGAAATTCTTCCTGAGCTCTGTTCTAGATATCGAATTGCAAACCACATATCCCCACTTTTCCTAAACAGCTGAATTTTTCATTTATCTCCATCAACTACATGTGCTAATACAATTAGTATAAATGTCTTCTCTCCCCTAATGTATGAGCTTGTTAAAGGTCAGAACATCTTACTCATATTCATATTTTCCATTATCTTGAAGAGACTTTATGCCGTAAAAAGTGTTCAGTAAATAACACTAACATTTGCACAGCATTTGGTAATTTACAAAACATTCTTACACACGTGTTACCTTAAAAACTGATCCTGCTGGATGAAAGCCTGAGCTAAAACTTAAGATGTTCTTTGATAAATTACGTGCTCAATGGGAACTTTTGTGTCATTTGTACCATCAAATGACAAGTAAATCACCAAGTTCACTTACATGGCGTGGTGCCACGCGGGTGAGCCAGCGCGCAGCCCCAAGCGCCACGGGGTGAGCCCTGATGAGCAGCCCTAGCTCCCTCTGCCAGACGGCGCCGCACAACCGGGGGCAGAGCAAAGCCTACAGCTAAGGCACTGAGTGGGGGCGCCAGCACAGCAGGCGGACCAGGAGGAAGCGTCCCGTGCTGAGTTCGCATGATGCGCGTGGCACGGAGTGCGCGAGGAGAATGGGGGTGGGGAAGCAAAGTGCTGCTTTGAGTTTGGTGCCAGAGAGACTACGGGGATGAAGACAACAGCACAGGAATCTCGGAGTGCAAACGTGGGGGAGAAAAACACGCCTCTGTGAAATCTGAGATGCTGATGGAAACACACGTGAAGATCTCCAGTGAACAGATGGAAACCTAACTCTGGAGACCAAAGAGATGCCAGTGAGAGGCAATGCCGTGGGGACCCCACGCTCCCAGCACTGCTTAGCTGTGTCCAACTCCTGGGACATGCTGGGTTTTCGTTATCAGGGGGTTCAACATTTTAATACTCTCTAATTGTTCCCACCGAGGTGAGAACTGGAGGCGTGGGATTGCGTGAGATCTCCCGGACAGAACAGAAAGAGAGGACGGGGCTGAGCACAGAGTTCTGAGGAACGCTTGCATAACGGGGCAACAAGCGAAGGCTGAGCTAGGGCAGGAGGCCCGAGTCCCAGGTGTGGCAGATGCTGCCGTCGGTCCCTCGACGCCCTGCCCTTCCTCCACCAACAGATCTCCCACGGTGAGCACAGTGTTTCTGGGCACCGCCGCCCAGAAACATCCGCAGGCCTCCAGATGGGCGCGGCCAAGTGTGGGTTGAGAGGAAATGGAGTGTGCCACCTCTAGGAAGTCTTCTTAAAGAGGGGCACGCCCTTCTTCCCTCCTTCCCCTGCTGGCGGGGATGCAGACGTGACCCGGCACAGCCCGCGGGGGCCATGAGCAAGAGTCCTCTGTCGAGGCAGACGTGACCATGTCCGTGCACGAAGACACACCTGGGGACCACCAGTGCGGAGACGGGGCTGCCGCCTCCTGCGTGTGAGAGGCAGAAACACATGTCCATCCTATTTAAGTCCATGCCGTCATTTTGTTTTGAGACCTCTGTCACTAGCAGCAGAATCGAATCAGGGCTATTACACAGCGGCAGGAATGAGAGATTCCAGGAGCCAGAGGAGGTAGGTCGGAAACTGAAAGAGACACTTGTCTCAGGCAGGACAACCGGGGCGCATGTGGGGACCCCGAACAACAGACGTGTGCACACAACGACAAAAGCTCCCACGATCTACTGTGTGGCAGGCACTGCACTAAAGCACCTACAAACCCTACAACTTCCTAGAAAGGCATCACAGCCCATTTTTAAGCTCAATGGGTTTTGGTTACTTTCCCAAGGTCAGTTTCAACCCAAGTCTGCCTTGGTCTCTCTTATCACACTGCCCCAGGTGTGACAGGCACCGTGGTACTCCCCGTGGTCTGCACAACCCTCACACGCAGCCAGAACGGTGCCTCCTCAACGTGGCTGGAGAGAAGCAGCAAGCGCCTAACACTGCAGTGGCATCGCTGAGCTTAAAAGGCCACTTGGAAATATTATGGAACTATCAAAAACAAGTATAAATAACTACAATAAATCCTACAATCATTATAACAGGAAGCCACAAAAAATGATAGTGAAGGCTTCCAAAGAAAGTTCTTAGCTAAAAAGTTAATTTCATCAGTAAATAAGATACCTTTCTTTTAAAACTTTCTATCTGTCACAGAAAACTGTCAATGAGCAACAACGGTCACGATCAACAGCAAAAGCACGTGTACCTCAGCAGTCAGGAGTCTCTTTGGACACTTGTTAACTGTGGCAAAAACTCTCCTAAGTCCCGTCTCCAGCTGCATCAGTAACAATATGGCACAGTCGGCAAACCTACGGAATTGGAGGGAAAGGAGCAAAACTCCACGTTTTGAAAATAAACATCGGCACCAACATCACAGTAACTCCGCTGCTGCAGTCCAGATGTGACCCACACGGTGTGAAAGGCAAGAAGTGACGTTACTCTTACTCGCTAATGTGAGAAACAAAAACAATCGGTATTTCATTAACTAGTGATCTTAAAACTGTTTTCCAGTGTTTTAATGTTTGATGAGCCATTTTTAGTAGCCTCAGTAGAAAAAATGTCATCAAAGATCTCCCTCATTTCATCACTTCCTAAGAAAACTCAAATACCAGAATGTTAGTGGGTTTTCAAGGCTTAAAGCTGTATCAGGGTAATGTCACCTGTACGACATTATGGTGGCTCATCTGACCTGACACCACCATGCACATCTGCTCTTGAGTGAGCAGGACGGAAACAGGGACGGAGCTGACTTGTCTTGGTGTCATGATTCTCTAACGCTACTTCACTCACAGTAAGTAGTAACTTAAACACCTATTAAAAAGTGAATTCTGAAAAATGATATCCACTGTACCAAAAGGATGACACGCAAAGTTTAAAACACAACTACCAGCTGCCTCGTAAGTAATTACGTAAAGGCATTTCTCGCTCAGGTCCACGAGTCAGCCCTTTCTTTCCTTCTACTCCATAGCAAAGAGTGGGAAGTACGGGTGTCAAGGGATCAGAAATCACTCTCTGGGCCAGGCACGGTGGTTCATGCCTGTAATCCTAGCACGGTGGGAGGCTGAAGCAGGCGGTGGGAGGCTGAAGCAGGTGGATCGTTTGAGCTCAGGAGTTCAACACCAGCCTGAGCAAGAGCGATATTCTGTCTCTACCAAAAATAGAAAAAATTAGCCAGGCATGCTGGTGCATGCCTGTAGTCCCAGCTACTGGGGAGGCTGAGGCAGGAGGATCGCTTGAGCCCAGGAGGTTGAGGTTGCTGTGAGCTAGGCTGACACCACGGCACTCTACCTAGGGCAACAGAGTGAGACTCTGTCTCAAAAACAAAAAAAGAAATCGCTCTGTGAAGCACCCTGCCATTACCTGTGTGCCTTGAACTTGGTCAGTGCAGTTTCCCAGTAGGGTAACATGATTTCCAATACAAAAGCAGACTTCACCATCACTTCTTCTAATACTGAAAGCATCTCGTAAGTAACATCTGCAAAATAGCAAACAGTTTCAACACCATCACACAGGACAAGAGCACACCGCGGGAGTGCTGCCAGTGAGCCAACCCCTTCGGGTGGGTGGGCCACACCCTACAGCACGGCTCCCACCGAAGGGAATGATCACCCTGACCAGAGCCAGAGGCACCCCTGACCGCAGGTACCTGGGAAAATGGGGGACCTCGAAAACTGCCTGTCTTTAGTGATTTGAGTGAAAACAACTCTATAGGAAGTTGAAGGCTGACTAGTTGAGCACACTGATCAAGAAAAGTAAAATGTACTCTCAGGAAGCACAGAAAACCCTTCACACCTATAGAGAGCTCCGCACCCCACTCCGTCCATGGAAAAACTGTCTTCCATGAAACTGGTCCCTGGTGCCAAAAGGCTTGGGGACCGCTGCTCTACACCAGACACTTTTGGCACAATGACTGTGAGTACAAAGGAACCAGGTGAGAGGAGAAGGAAAGTATTCAGTAATTTCATAATTACTTAACTATTTAATGTTCTTCTGTTACGAAATAGCCCTAAACCATTTTTATATGTCAACACACCTGAGGAGTAAACCAGTTCTAAACCAAAGCGGAGTCACACAGCGGTGACTCCCAAGACGCCCTGGTGAGCCCTGGGGGCACGGCGGGAAGAGGTAGAGCCCCACGCGGCAAAGTGGGAGAGCTCCTTCCGGCTCCATCTCAGCACAGGAGAATAACTACTTCATTTCACCTCAAGAGTCAGAGTCTAACCGCTATTCACTGACGTTACAAATATCTCTGCAAAGAGATATTAAGCGGGGAAATGTGAAATGTAGTTACTTGCCGGGAAAAACGATCAAATCTTCTAAGTTTGTAAAAGTCACGAAAGACCGGTGTGCCAGGGTAAACTGAGTTTGCTGAAGGTAACTGTTCAGTAACTGGCCCAGTCCTGCTGTCAGCAGCACCATCATTGCGCAGTATCTAGGGGAAAACACCACAGATCTGTCAGAAAATGAACTCCACCGTGCACTTTCACAACAAAAAGTTTAAAATTAAAAGCAAAGCACCATTCACTTGTGCAAAACTCTGCCCAGATGTAGGAATTAAGCTGTGCAGTGAATGGCCGGGAGGAACGACATCATCTCTGAAACTCCTGAGCCAAAGCCTCAGGGTCTCCCCTCCCCAGGGAGGGTCTGGCATCCCTTCCTTTTGGGGCAGCCCCTGCACCTGGGTTTAGGTCACTGGAACCATAATCCTGTCTCCACCCTGGTTACTAACTGGTAAGATTCCACTTTATCTTCAAAATTCTGTCTCAAAACTCTCATCTTTCACAAAACACATCTTTCCTCCCCAAGAAACTCAAGATAAAACAAACTCTTTAGCTGATGCAAAAGAGGAGGAACATGACTTCACTGGCAACTTACTTTGGAGAAATTTCTTGTGGCGACGCAAACCCGTGCCATAAGATGTTACGCAGGTTGAGACCACGCGGAGATCCCAGGAAGACTTTCAGTACATCCATCTAATCCCGGTAAGGACAGAAGATCATTAAATAGTTAAGTAATCGTGGAATCACTAAGTAAACCCATTAACACCAAGATGGTTGTTTTCATCTTTAGAAATAACAGAGCCAACAGTTTGGGCTGGTATACAGCAGTAATAACAATGAAACCAACATTTCCTGAGTGCTTAATACATGCCAGATACATTTTCCTGTGTTCATCAACTCACTCACCCCTAGCACAACCTATGAGGAAGGTACTACCATTATCCAGTAAGCAGATGAGAAAAACACAAGCACGGGCAGGTGAAACCAAGGTTTCAAAGGCTGCAAAGTTAGGAAAGAGGGGTCAGAGCTGCCCCAGGCTGTACAGCTTTAATGCTGTGCACTGAACATGCCTAACATCTAAGCAAAATAAAACAGAAGATGATGAACAGAAACTCAGTATTGGGCAGTGTGTGCTGTGGGAAAACAGAGGCCGCAGGGCCACGGCTGGACAGCGAGGCTCCCGCCCGCCCCAGCTCCTGGCCGCCAGACTGGAAGCGCCTCTCCCCTGCTTCCATCTCTCTACTGTAAAGTGAGGAACAAACCCACCCAGGGCTCCCCCTACGGGACCGCAGCCATTGTGCTTAGCACAGTAACTGCTTCTGTTTGGAGCACCAACCACACTCGAGAAGAGAATCAGAAAAAAACGGAAGATGCCCAGAGACTAAGACAACTCAAAACCATGTCGCAGGAGAAAGAATGGCTAAGCCTCCAGAAGACTCAGGGAAGAAATGCAAGCTGTCTTCATGCACGTGAACGACAGCTACTGAGAGGGAAAACGCATGTACATGTACGGACACACCCTGAACTTCCCTCAGGGGGAGACCACAGCCGCAGGTGGAAACAGCAAAGTGGGGTTCGACTGCACATACGGATGTTTACCCACCAGTTCCTCAGTGAGGCTTCAGGAAGTCTCTCTGCTGCCCCACTAATACTTAATCCTCTTTGCTCACACCAGCAGAGCAATCAGAAATACTTACGCCAGTGACTGAGTAAGATCACCCGGGGGGCTGACAGTGGCTGCAGCAGGCAGGCAGAAGGCTGACAGCACACAGGCAAATAGCAAAGAGGAGGGCAAAGAAACGGAACTGAAGAGCTCAGTGTCACAACAAGAAGTTTGCACGTGACCTTCACTCCATACCCTCCACAAATGAGAACCACCTTTGAGTTGACAAGGGGCACGCATCCACAAGAAAGCATCGCCCAAGACAGATCTCTTATCCAAACAGCCTGGCGAGCACAGCCTCTGTGCAAGGCTCTCCTGGCTGCTGCTTCAACTCCCCCCGCCTCACCCGCTGCCGAAAGGCCTTCACTGGTCTTAAGGCTCCCGGCCGGGTGCTCTCAAGGAGATTCTGGTAATGTGTGCAGCTCTGCCTGATTTTTTAACATCTCAATTTTTTTCACTGTGAGTTTAAAAGCCGCAAAGGCATAATTTTGCATGCTAAAAATATTGATATCTTAGGATAAAACTGTAATATTACTCTTTTAAAGAGTTAAAGTTTTATTCTGGATTGAGTTAGTGTTAGAATTATTAACACATGATTGACTAAAGCAACATGCTCAGCCTGCCCCTGCGGCAGCCCAGGGGCTACTCTCACTCAGGACACGGAAGCCTCCTGCTCACCAAGAGGGAGACTGTGAGAGGAAGGGGGGAAGGAAGAACATGCTTGAGTCGCTGATGCGATCACAAAAGCACAGCTAGTGCCGACTGTCTCCCACTGCGCCTGCTCCGTAAGTTTTCGGTGAACTCGCTTACCACGGGCTGCCCAAAGACTTGCACAAGCTCCTCAGAGGCAAGCAGATCTCTTAAAAGAAAGGGGCATTCCTTCCCAACCAGTAAAAATACCTGAAATTCAAACAAAAATTGGGTAACAATTGCATTATGATGAGCCAATAAATGTTAAGAAAAAACATTATCAGTGGAGCAACTGTTTGTACAAATGAAGGGAGAAAATACTCAACACCAATGTTTTGGTTTCAAAATCATTAAAAAATACTAATATTAAAAATCCATACCAAATGGTTGTATTTTATAGGAAAAAAATACTTAAAATCAAGAAATCTGAGAACAACTCTAAGATAGTTTAATGTTCATTCTGATAATTTAATGGACCAGTAACGAAGGCATTCTCACACTTACATCACCCAACGCTCGTTCCAGACATGACGTCAGTTTCATTAAGCCAAGAGAAATGGCAGGAGACTGCAGACTTCCCAAGTCATCAAATATTTCAGGGAATAACTGTTCAGAATAAGACACATATTAGAATTCACACTCAAGAAATATTTCTCAAAGTTAACAGTATCATTTATTGAAATTCTAATCTCTGAAGATTTCAACTGCTGTAGTTTATTTTTTTGATATAAGTAAATATTTTCTATACAAATATTACAACGCCTCAAGAACCAAGAAAAATATTTTAATATCTAAGGAATTCTTTGAAAGTTCTTTATTTAAATGTTTATTGAAAGCAATAAATCTAGCGTAACTATGGATTGAGAAGTCAAATATTTTGACCTACATCTTATTTCCGCTTTGGATTTAGCTTAATTCTTAGAAACACACACGAGGCAGCTCACCCTGCCACTCAGAAGAGCCATTACAGGGGGAGCAGCAGTGAATTAGACTTGTAATAGCTACTGCTTTACTGTGGTCATTTAACACGCTGAATGAAATGGAAAACTAACAAAAAAACAAACCAAACCAAGATTTGGACTGGGCCCCAAACTGCTCTTCCCCCTCTTCAACTCACCGTTAACAAACCACACAACCCTGTCTCCAGTCCCAGTAAAAACAGCTTACGGCCAGGAGTGGTGACTCACACCTCTAATCCCAACACTCTGGGATGCCGCGGTGGGAGGATCACTTGAGCTCAGGAGTTCGAGACCAGACTGAGCAAGAGTGAGACTCTGTCTCTACTAAACATAGAAAAATTAGCCAAGCGTGGCAGTGTGTGCCTATAGTCCCAGCCACTCGGGAGGCTGAGGAAGGAGCATTGCTTGAGCCCAGGAGTTTGAGAGGTTGCACTGAGCTACGACAACGCCACCACACTCTAGCAGAGGAAACAGAGCAAGACATTGCCTCCAAAAAAAAGAACAAAAAGAAAGAACACCTTGCTAACTGTGCAACTCTCCTTATGGCCTCTTTTATTCTGGAGGGTCCATTTTTCCTCTGCCCCAGGATGAGCACCCATGGACGGAATGCTCCCTCTCCAACCCCTAATCCTCTGATACCGAATCCAAAACCGCCTTTGTTCAAACGGGCACGTTTCTCAGCTCAGGCTTTGGAGACCATGGATAATAGCTCAGGTTTCTCTTGCAAGCCTCAAGATTTCTTCACAGTTAGAAGCAACGCCTATGGATGGAGGAGTCTTCTTTAAAATTGGCAAGTAGTAAGGGCCTGTAAGTAGTATTTGCAAAGTCTTTTATTCCTAAAGGTTATTCAACAGCCAAACCTCTGGAAAACTGGTCCACTGGAGCCACGGTGCGTATCGCATTTCGAACTGCCCCTTGCTCAGAGCCAGGAAATGGGAATGGACGGCTTCACACACGGGGCCCAGCTGCCGCACACTGCCACAGTAATCCAGACTCTGGTCTGAGAGGGTAAGAAAATTCAGTACCCAGCTCCGTACCACGTGATTAAAAAAGTCTAATTCATCAAAGAAAAAGTGCTTCAATCACAGAATATCCATAAAATCAACAATTAGTTTACAATTGAACATATGATGTAACTATATGTTGTTGAAAATAAATTATTTATCTGATTATAAAAGAGAAATATACGATCAGTGGAGAGTTTGGAAAATACAGAAAGGTTCAAACAGGAGAAAAATGTTTTTTCGATGCCTTTACCTGTCCATAAGTACATAGGAAACCAGACTCACACTACACATGTAATTTTGTAACCTGACTTTTTTTTAATTTAACAGTATTAAGCTGTGAAATTTCCAATGACAATAAATTATTCTAGAACATTTTTATAACATGAATTTTTAAAATAAGTTTAGGGTTGAACATTCACATGGTTCACGATCAAAACATACAAAAGGGTAAATACAAAAGCAAACATATGTTCCTTCTATTTTTTTCTCACTTAGCCCAGAGATTTCTGTATCAGATGAGCCCCTCACTCTTTCTAGGCACTGTGTAACATTCCCTGTGTGCATTTACCACATTTACTGGGCCAATCCCCAACTGCTTGAAATTTGGCTATCTCCAGATTATTTGCTTATTTTTTAACTTAGCTATTACAAACTACACTGCAAAGAATAACCTTGCGCATGTCCCTACCTGGACTGCACCTGTCTTACATATCCCTGGAAGGGAACTGCTGGGCTAGAGTAGTTCACTTGTAACTTTCATAACTATTGTTAAATTTCCCTAACAATATCCATCCCTTCTCCAAAAAAATGTACAAGAATACCTAAAAGACATTTGAAATGACTATATAATCTGTCACTGGTCATTTAGTGCCCTTAATTCACATGACTTCTATGGGAAATCACCTTAAGGCCCTGAGACCTAAGCCATCAGCAGCCTGCCAGCCCCTACCTCCTTGCGACCCCTCCTGTGGCTGTCCCTCTTTTCATGCTGATTCCTTGTTTCCTTTGAGTCAGGCCTGCATTATAACATCCTCTCACAACAGGATGCAATGATCAGAAGGGATTTCAGGAGTCAAGACACTGTAAACAGAACACTACTAACACGAACAGCACAAACCTGATTCGTAGCTCACACAGGCGGTGATTTCTCTCCAGCACACTTCACCGTTCTGAGCTACGACAGTACTGATATCACAGTAATCTCTGTGTTCAAACCCAAGTTTACAGACCATATCATGCACTGAGGGAGAGAGACACGTGGTGACAGGGTCCACTGTTAATGGCTGGAAAATAAAACACAAAAGGCACCTTTTAACAGAGAAGAAAATAGGGATATTAATATATATTTATGTCACAAGATAATTCTATCTTAGGTACAGAATATTCTGGTACAGCTGCTGTTAACTAACATGAGAGCTGAATGATTAAAACACTGTGATAAAATGTTAACTAATCTATGTCAACGTTTTCAAATATGAGAAACGTTTAAGGACTTAAAATTATATTATTGATTATTTTTGTTAAGATAAATTCACGGAAGCTCAACATGTTTTACGAATGGGGGGTTATTCCTTTCAACATTCCTTTACTATCCCAGAGTGACCAAAATAAGCAATTTTATGATGGGGAACAGGAAAACCAAATGAAGCATAATGAATAAAGAAAAAAAAAAAAAAGCCCTGCCCTCTGGCTCCCTATATGGTGTTGAAGAAAACCACAATGTCACCCCAAAATATGCCTCTTTGAAATAAAAAAAAAATTCAGCTGAAGACAAGAGACAGCAAATGAAGAAAAAGCTCTTTTCTGCCTAAAGAGGATATATCCATCAGTCCATTGCCAGGAAAAAAAAAAAAAAGACAGGATACAAATTACACCTTTTTGGAAACAACTTCGGCCTCTTACAAACCTAGAGAGGGGCACGGGAGCAACCTGCAAACAAGCCTTTTTCTGCTGGTTTCTGGCATAGACAAACATCCCTGCCTTCCCCTCCCCCCAACCTACCCACCCCCACCAGGGTAAGCTTTTCTGTACCCTGTCATGACTCTGCAAATACATTGTTCTTCGTGGAAGATTCTCTATCATTGCAGTTCTAAGCCACTGTTTCAAGTTACTTTTCATTGTGGTTTACCCCTCATGAGGTGCGTTAATAAGCTTGTTTTTCTCTTTTTGATCTTTTTGTTAAAGGGGTCTGTTCCAACTAAGAATTAAGATGTGTGAAGTTAAGCCTCCCCTACAGTGTGAAAAACAGCAAACAAACCATACTGCTTTTCCATGGAAGACTCAATAAAATCAAAATCCTTATAATTATCCCACATTACACTAGGGTCACTGTATAAACCTACAAAGAAGTCACATTTCTGGGTCCAAAATCAAACTTGAGGCTCTTTGTTCTGATGCATCCACGGGAAGGGTGACGGTGTTGTAACAGTGATGATCCAGTCTTGGCAACTTCTTGATTTGGAAGCTGCCCAGTTTAACTTCCCCAACCCTGCTCAGTATCATCCTGTTACCCTGTTCACTCTTCCTGTCCCCTGCAAGTTCCACTTTCCACTGTCAGCCCTGTTTTTAAAATAATCCTAGCAGGTCCTAACAGTTAAGGCATTTCTCAAAAAAATTATGTCAACTGTTAAGCAACTGTCTCTGGCATCCTCTATTTGGCTCTGTGATCCTGGGGCTGGGACTCTGCAGATCACCTTGGGCTGAGCCGGGCGGAGCACCAAAGAGAGGACAAGGCAGCAGGAGGAAGTAGGCACTTGCTTCTCCCTGTCTGCATCCTGGGGGCTCCCTGTCCACATCCTACTCCTTTCAGACTCACCCAGCACCTCCTGCTGCAGCAGCTGAATCCAGTCTGCAGATTTTCCAACACTTGCAGAAGCAGCACCACCCCTCCTCAGAAATGTGAGTTTCAGCTATGCAGGAACTTTCCTCTAAGTTTCAAAGTCTTTTAATTTCAACCACTTCCCTTAGTTTCCTCAGGCCTAGGGTCAGCAACTGCTTCCCACAGCTGCCACCTCCACCATACCTTCAGAGATCTCTTTTTAACCTTTCAAATACCGCGTTAACAATCTTACACATAGTTAACTCTTTAAATTCTCTCAATTAAAAAGCTAGTGTTGTTTTTCTGCTGATACAGAAACAATGTCAAGGGTAATTTTCACATCAAAGCAGACTTATTGCATTTTTAAAAAGCATTCAAACTCTAAAGGAATGAGCTGCTGTTGCGGGATGGCAGGTGACAGGCAGAATCAAAGCCCATCTACCCTACTACTAAAGCTGCCCCTGGATATAGCAACTCAGACTGTAAGAAAGGTCTTCTCTTTTGATTCTAGATGCCCCACCAATATAGTAGTCCCTCAACCTCAACCAAACTGTAAGATCCTAGGGCACAGACCGTGTCTTACACAACCCTGTTAGCACCATACATGCCTCTGCCAAAAAATAACCGAGTAAGAATTCACAGAGGATTGGCTCTTCCTACCCTGAGCTGAATACACTCTCCGGTCTCCACGACCTTCAGCTTTCGGTTGTGATGATACCTGCCTGCCCCCCAACCCTCAACTGTAGAAGTTTGCTTTTAGCTTAGTTTGTAAGTCCATACTCTCTTGGATGAGAAAAGACTCCACTGCTGAGAAATAAAATCCAACCGCAAATCAACACATACTGGATGCTACACTACTTCGAGTGTAACTCACGACGCTACATTGTCCCATGTATTACAGTTGCGAACACGCCCGTCTTTGGACCAGAATTCAGAAACCCGCACGTTCGCGAGAGCGCGCAGGTGAGCGCGCCCACCCACACGGCCACTCTGTGATCGCTTCCGCGCCTCGCCCACCCGGGCCGGGCAGGGGAACCGGCCTGTGCTTTGCAGCTGGACTTGAGCTTGGGTCCTTCCTCGACCTCTCACCACCTCTTGCCTTGGAAATCTTAACCGCAAGCGGGTGCGGTGGGACTGCGGTGACGAGCACAGCGTACTCAAAGGCAGCTATCGTGGCTGACGCCGGATGCTCGGTACTGAACACCCCGCGGGAGGAAACGACTACTCGCCTTATCGCGAGGCAACTGCGCAGGACCAGGTCGGCCCAGCGGTCGGCAGCCGCGGAGTCCAGGCTCTCCGCCGCTGCCCGAAGGGGCTCTGCGAGCGCCGGCCAGGGCAGAGCTGGGCGCGGCCCCGGCCCCGCGCCCACGAACGCTCCTGCCTGCCGCGGGAAACGGCGGGGACGCGGGGAGCAGGAACGGCGGCCACCGCGGACGCCCCCCCCTCGCGCCGCGCGCCGGCCCGCCCTACCTCCATAACTTCCGCCCGGGGCCGCGGCGCGCGCAGATGACGCAGTACCTCGCCCACCCCCACTCCCCTTCCGAGCTGCTGAGCTACACCGGCAGGCATTTCCGGCCGCCCGCGGCGCAGGCGCGGGACCTCCGCTCTCGCGGGAAGCGGCGGAGACGTTTGGCGGCCGATGGAGGCGGGGAAGGCCGGGCGTCGGGGAACGCAGAGCGAAATGGAGAGGCGAGGCCGAGGCGGAAAGCCGGCCCCGAGCCAGGCGCCTCAGCAGCCGCCGTCGACGCCCAGGAAAGAGAGGAGGCCTAGCATGTTCGAGAAGGAGTCCGTGAGTGCGGGACCGCGAGCGGCTCCTCGGCCGTCCTCGCCGCCGCCCGCGGGGTTGGCGCGCTCCCTCGTCGTCCTCCTCCCGGGCCGGGCCGGGCCGGGCGGGGGCGGGCGGGCGCCTCGGACGCGAGCGTGCGGTGCCTTCGGTCGAGGCCGCGGGACCCCGCAGTGGCCGGTTCAGAGAGCGGTGGCGGGGTCGGCTGCGCTTCTCAGACTCGCTCCGCTTGCGGGTGTCCTGAGAGCCGCCTGCGAGCGGTGTTGCTTTTTGCAGAAACGCGCGATTTTAGCCCGTTCGGTGCCCTCGCGCGTGCAGACGCGACTTGGCCAACCAGAAACGAGTGTGTGCTGTGTTGAAAAATAATAATCTGACAAGCCAAACAGAAAAACGAGCTGTTTTGAGTTTTTTGAAACATCAGCACTCTCGGTGTTGGAAGAGCATGCAGGAGAAAAAAGTTAAATTGAATCTGTAGTCTCTCCGTTAACTTACTGTCGGATATTAGCGGGAAAGGTCGTTATTATTACTTTCATTGGTGCTGTGACACCAGTATTTCTGTGTGATCATACTTTCAAAATCATCAGTGTAATCGAGACTCCATCTTTTGTTGAGATTTTAAGAGAGAAATAATTTTGCCAAGAATGCAAAACTTTTTGATGATAGAGCCGAGACTGGACCCTGTGTCCTGGAACTCAGTCCGCTTGTCTGCAGTTAGTGGTTTCTTTTCATACTTCATGCGATCCATAGTAGGAAGAAGACAGAGACGCCGTGCAAAACAACGATTTTTGAAGACCCTGAAACATTTCAAGATCACTCACAAATAACAAAAAGAATTCTAAAAAACAAAGTAATGGCAACGTTTCAGGTTCTAATGATGTCTCTTTGGCGTCTGCGCTTTATTGAGGAAAGAACAAACTGAAGGAAGAAGCGTGAACAGGCCAAGTTTACACAGCTGAGAAGAAGAGCAGAGCAAGGCTAGAAACCTGAATCTGCTGGGCTTCACACTTCAAGCCTCCAAACACAGTGAGGTATTGCCTGGCAGCAAGTCTGAGTGACAGGTCACCAGCGGTAGAGAGACACTGCTGTATTGTGAGGGTGACAAGGGTGACTTTTATAAACTTAATGCCTTTTAAAGGTCTGAAGTGGTTTTGAAAATTGGATGAGCCTGAACTCCATGAGAGACACAGGTGCACTTGGTAAACAGGCTAAAATCTGAGAGTGAGGGGACATGGACCAAAGCAGTTACTGCTTATTTGATATGGCTGTGATGTGATGTAGCTGTCTTGAAAATCTAGTCTTTTTAGGCTGAATAGACCCATTAGATTGAATAGATCAATAATTGGAAGAAATTGAGAGAGGATTCCACAAACGCTCACTAAATGTATCTGAAGACACTGAATCCTTTCTAACTTTCAGGTAGCTGATAATTTCCATATTTCTGAGCATAGGAAAAATTAGGACACAGTTTAATCGGTATGAACATCTCCTGATTTTATCTGTCCTGCATCCATTTCTTCTCTTCCAGTGTTAGCGCCTCAGATTAGTTTTAGAGAACTAACTTACCCCCAATGGATAGAGATTTGGTGGGATTGTCAGCCACTGTCCTTAACTTTGTAGTGAGGAGGACACCCAAACTAGGCTAATTGGATGAAATCTGGAATAACATAAATAAAATGGTTGAGGGATATTCAAACTGAAGGTGGCAAGCTGAAATGCCCCACATGACTTTCTGAATCTGGTTCTTTAGCCTTCTCTTCCATTCTGTGGACTACTGTATACCTTTCCAATAAATTACATGTTTGCTTAAGAAGAATCAGTTCCTACTGCTTGCAACTGAAGGTCACAAAACCTTAAGTGGATTACCAAATATTGAAAACTTGATTAGTTTCTCTTGTGCACATTTGAAAATCTTAAATTAGCAAATAGCATTTAGAAATAAAAGTAATGATATCACGAAGCTCAGTTTATTTCAGGACTATAAGTAGGCTCAGTGTAACGAAATGCCTAAAAATCAACAGTTTAATTCAACTTAGGTTGTATTAATAGATGCCAAAAAGTTAGTTATATTTAAAACTTATTCCTATTCTTTTTAAAAAAATGATTGATAACATTCTTCCTTAATAAAAGGGAAAAAATACTCTTAAAAATGAGTGCACAAAGTCAGATGGCCAGTATTATACATAAAGAAGAAATGGTGGGGATGTGGGTTTTCAGCATATTGAAATCACTGATGGTTATTTTCAGGTCGCATATTTGTGCCCCATTCCCTTGAGAATCATTGCAGTTGGGAGCCACTGTTAGTGTGTACTTGTATCCCTTGAGTGTATTGTGGAAAAGAAGATGGCAGTCACTATCATAGAAAAGTATTCTCTTAATAAACAATACCAAAATGATTTTTAGGAAGTTTAGGGAGTTAATAATGCCTCTTCTACATTTAAAAGATAGGCACAGAAGTCTGACAAATGATCAAAACAGCAGATTCATTTCTGATGAGGGACTTACAGACAACATGAAGTAACCCCTACCCAAAACTACTTAAAGTAACACAAAAAATGTGTAGAGTAATTGTTTCCATTGATTGGGTATCAGGTAACATAGGGTAGTGATACCTGAGAGCAGAGTAGGTAAGGTGAACCCCAATGTTGCCCCCCAACTTAACTGCCTGGTGAGAGTTTCCAGGCCACAGCACAAGGAGAGGTCTTCCTTAGTTGAACAAGAATTAGGAGTGTGGAGAGGTCAAGGCAGCATAAGACTTCAGAGCAGAGTATTGGAAAGGACAGGGCTGCACAAATGGCTCCAGAGATCTGCAGAGGGTTTCCCTTGAGTGTTCAGCTTAGTGCATCAGAGTCTCTGGTGAGGAAACCACCTGAGGCGGAGATTGGTTAGAGTGCTAAGAAGCGTATTGCCTCAGTAGTGTAGGGGAAAAAAGTAGTTAAGACATAAAATTTTTTCTGATCTGGCCTATCAGAGTGGAAAAGCAGGGCCCAAGAGAATTAAACTTTCCAAATTACTACATCCTAGAAGAAAGCTCAAGAATGTTTTTAGGAGTACAAAAATATCCAGCATATGAGAATGTAAAACTCGTAGTGTCTGCTCTCTAGTGAAATATTAGCAGACCTACAAAGAAGCAGGAAAATAAAATACAAATGAGAAGAAATGATGAAAACAGGGCCCAAATGACACAAAGATAAAATTGGTATAAAAACACATGATTTATGATAAAAGTCATTCTATTAGCTTCCATCAAAGCAGTCATCATATAATACGAAGTAGTTATTATAATTACATTCCATATATTTAAGTATGTAGAGAAAGATTGAGCATGTTAAATCCGAATCAAACTTCCATAGATGAAAAATACAGTGTCAGAGATGAAAATACACTGAATGGAGTTAACAGCAAATTCAAAACTACAGAGGAAAGGACTAGTGAATTTAGAGATGTAAAAATGGGCGGGGGGGGGATTCTGAAAAAATATTAGAAGTTATCAGAGTGGTGAGAGAACTTCAAGCAATCTGATGTTCTCATTAATATAATTTGAGTTTCCAGATAAGGAGGGGAGAGAGGACAGACAAACATTTGAAGAAATAATGGATGATAAATTTACAATTTTTTTTTTTTTTTTTTGAGACAGAGTCTCACTCTGTTGCCCGGGCTGTAGAGTGCCGTGGCATTAGCCTAGCTCACAGCAACCTCAAACTCCTGGGCTCAAGCAATCCTTCTGCCTCAGTCTCCCAAGTAGCTGGGACT
>CAUYRT010025080.1:0-26858 GCA_963574885.1 Lepilemur ruficaudatus | reverse complement strand
CATACAATGAAAAAATTCCCACAGTCTGCTAATTTCATATATATAGAAATATGGGCCAGACAATTTCAAAGATGCTTTCATAACCTTCATCAAAAATCTCAAATTACCTTCATTAGCTGCCGTATCATTCTTCTGCTTTATGCACCTAAGTGTATATGGGCTCAGTTTCTCAGCTACATTTTTGGCTTACATTTTTCATTAATTGCTCAGTAAATGTGCTCTTCAGCTGTTTCATGACTCTCAGTGGTGTATGTAGGAATGGTGTAAACTCGATGCCAAGGATGGGATATCTACATACACAGCTGAGAGTCAATAAATGTTGACTGACCTTAAATAAATTTTGGCTGGCCTAGGTTTATCTCTTTTGCAAATATATTTAAAGTGCAGAAATGAAATGATGCAAATTGTATTTGCTACTGGAATTTAACTCTATAAAGCCTTACTAGTTTCTGAGATTAATTTGAAAGACCAAAAAAAAAAAAAAATCATAGGCACTTAAGTTGTGAAAATTTAAAAAAAAAGAAAGAAAGAAAGAAAGAAAGAAAGAACGAAAGAGAAAGAAAGAAAGAAAGAAAGAAAGAGAAAGAAAGAAAGAAAGAAAGAAAGAAAGAGAAAGAAAGAAAGAAAGAAAGAAAGAAAGAAAGAAAGAAAGAAAGAAAGAAAGAAAGAAAGAAAGAAAGAAAGAAATTGGAATAAAAAAAGAAAAATCATAGGTTGGAAAAAAACATTTTTTGCAGACATAAAGCTTTAGAAGAGAAAAGCTGACTAAATATTTAAAATGTGAACTTTATATGAAAGCTCAAATAGAAATATAGGAAACAGACATAAACAATAGAGATAAAAAGACTAGAGGTATAAGCAATTAACTAGAAAGTCTTTTTGAAGGACAATTTAAATATTTAATGAAATAAACTTTTTTTTAAACTACATGCAAAGGTATACACCCCCTCACACACAACACACACACACAGGGATAGGTAAGAGTTAGTTCTAATTGCTTTTCCTAATTGATCAGAGTAGTGATTTAAATAAATAATAAAATTGTATTAGAGGACTTTGGGGAGTGGAGTGTATGTATTTGTATAAATGTGAGTGTGTGCATTGTGAATGGTTTTCTACATATCCTTTTTAAAAAATGTATTTTTTAACCCAATTGTATCATGCATTTATTGTGAAGTTTCTAAATTCTTAACTGTCACTATTTTAATATATATTTTAGATCATTTTAAATTAACTAGTAATTTACTAAGAGTTTAAATCTATTTTACCCACATGTTGGTCACTAGAATCCCTTAATGGCATTTTAAACCTAAAGCATTCTGTTACATCATTATCCTACTGGATTTATAATGGCCCAGGAAGTCATTATTACAATATCTCATAATTTTCTTCTTTCCCACTTGTCTTATATACAATTACTCTTTATTTCCAATTATGAATTTATTTTATGAGTATATAACCTTTACATTGAATTGTTGTATTTAACTCACATAATCACAAGTGATATTTTATAGTGTCAGTTTAATTAATAAAATAAAACCAAGTACACAATTCTTAATTATGGGAAAGTGCTGTAAAAGACATCATTTATTCTTAAAGGAAAATGCCATAGTTTTTTTATTTTTGTACTCCTGGAGTAATTATAATTGCTTTTGATTTTACACCTTCTTAAAAAAGGAATAAAAAATAATTCAACCTTTTTTTGTTTTAATCATCCAAGTAGAATAAAACTATGAAGTTAGAAAGGACACATAATGGTTTTGTTCTACCTTGAAACATAAAAAGAGGAATAGTTGAGTGTGAATGGTTTCAGATAATCTATTAATATCTGAGCATGAATAAATCAGCCTCAAAAGACAGAAAGGTATAAAAATGACCTAAAATTACCAATAGCATGCCTCAATTAGAATCTTTCCTTGAAATAAAATATGGTCAACTTAATACGGTGTGATATCTATTGAGAGACTACCATGGACATTAAGAGAAGCAACAGAATTTGAATTAAAAAAAACCCAAACACACGAGTAAGTTGGAAGTATGGTAGGGACTCCAGAAACATGACATTGTAGAAAGTCTTTGAGACGTAGTGTAAGAGGGCATGATTACAAACCCCTATTCACCCACTTACTAATATATACAGTGCTTATATTTCTCTCCAGAACAAGCTCACTCACTCACTCACTCACTCACGGTTTCTCTTTGAACCAATTGGGACTTAATTAAACTAAAAAGCTTCTGTGCAGCAAAATAAATAATCAACAGTAAACAGACAACCTACAGAATGGGAGAAAACACTAACACACTATACATCCAACAAAGGACTAATATCCAGAATCTACAAGGAACTCAAGTCAGCACGACAAATAATAGTCCCAAATTAAATAAAAACAAATAATCCAATTAAAAAGTGGGCAAACAACATGAGAAAAAATTTTCCAAAAAAAGATATTCAAATGGCCAAAAAAATATGAAAAATGCTCAACATCATTAATCATTAGGGAAATACAAATGAAAACCACAATGAGATACCACCTTACCCCATCAGAATGGCCATTATTAAAAAGTCAAAAAACAATTAATGATGGAATGGATGTCATGAAAAGGGAATGTTTTTACACTGTTGGTGGGAATGTAAATTGAAACAACCTCTACGGAAAACAGGATGGAGATTTCTCAAAAAACTAAAAGCAGACCTACCATTTGATCCAGCAATCCCACTACTGGATATCTATCCAAAGATAAAGAAGTCATTATATCAAAAGGACACCTGCACTCAAATATTTATCATGGCATAATTCACAACTGCAAAGATATGGAACCAACCTAAGTGCCTATCAGTCGATGAGTGGGCTAAGAAAATATGTTGTGTGTGTGCGCATATATATATATATATCATAGAATAATACTCAGCCATAAAAAAGAATGAAATTATATCTTTTGCAGCAACTTGGATGGAACTGGAGCCATTATCCTAAGTGAAGTAACCAGGATGGGAAAACCAAATACCACATGTTCTCACTTATAAGTGGCAGTTAGGCTACGGGTGTGCGGGGAAGTACAGAGTGGTATAAAGGATGTTCAAATCTAAGAAGGGAGAAGACTGGGAGAGGAATGAGGAATGAAAAATTACCTGTTGAGTACAATGTACACTATTCCAGGAACAGGTACACTGAAAGCCCAGACTTCACCACTGTACAATTCATCTATGTAACCAAAACCACTTGTACTCTTAAATCTATTGAAGTAAAGAAAACAGGTTAAGATGCATCTATTTGAAAAAAAAATTGAAACAATTTCTGCATGTAAATAGTGGAACACCATGTGCTTCTACCACATTGGCTAATCCTCGATTCTAGTTAACTAGAAAGCCCTACTCAATCACTTAATTTGGAATGTCATGAGCATTTTTCCTGGGGCTCCATCTATATTTTCCCAGGCATTATCAATTGGTCCCAAGGCTTTGACTATCATCCATCAGCTGATGATTTCTAAATTCCTATTTCTAATTTTAACCCCTTTTAATTTCAGAATCATATAGTCAACTGCTGTTTTGGAATACCACATGAATATATTATTATTATCTTTAATGCCACCATCAAAATAAACGTCATGACTTTCCATCCCATATTTGCACCCCCCTCAACACATCAGTGAATCATACCACAATCCACTAAGGTCTGTAAACCAGAAGCTCATAGCTCATCCTTGATTCCTTCCTTTTCCTCATTCTCCAAAATTCACTGTCAGTAAAGCCTATCAATTCTATGTCCAAACTCTACCTTAAATCCATTTGCTCCTGTCTGTTCTTACTGTCACCTCCTTGTCCCAACAACCATTTTTCCTTCCAGAGCTACTCCGATAGCCTTCTCACTGGACTCCCAGTGCCCGAATTTGACCCTGTGTGAACAATTCACTGCTCAGTAGCCACTCCCTTTCTAAAATTGTCTTACTGCCTTCCCTTTGTATTTATAATAGAAAGCAAATATGTTGGTAAGACTTACAGACCCAACACAAACTGCCCTGCCTGCCTCATCTCTTCCCACTCACTTTCTGTATCTTATTCTAGACACCCTGACCTGTTTTTCCAAGCTCACAGCATCCTTGGGGACTTGCCCTGACTCTTCCGACAGCTGTTCATTCTAGTCTTTGGGTCTCTGCTCTAATGTTGCCGTTTCAAGACATCCTTGAACACTGTATCCAAAGTCCTTATCTGGATGATTTATTTTTCTCTATTATAACCACCTTCTTGTTTCCTTCATAGCATTTGTTACAATCTATAAGAATTCTATGGGTTTGACTTTTCATTTGTTTATCGTATGTCTCTCTTCCCCACAATATAAATTCTCTAAGGAAAATGCCTTTTTTATATGGCCAACTCTCCCACCCTACAGAGAATTTCCTGGAATATAATAAGCATGGAATAAATATTTACTTAGCCGTTGCAACTGTAATTTATTCATTAGCTGGGAGGAAAGAATGTCTACCTTCTAATGTTCTTAGGAAAGTTAAAAGACATAATGTGGGTATTATCACGTGATCTGGAATATGGCAAATACCACAGGAATATGATACAGAGACCCAAAAGCAAAGAGTCGAGTCATTATCAACACCAAACATGGTGTCTGTAGACCGTGGTGTTGTTCCATAGTCATTGCTTAGCAAGTTATGGGTAAGAAAGATTTTTCATTGTTAAACAGTTGGAAAAAAAGAAAAATAATATTTCATGACACATGAAAATTATATGAAATTCAAATTTTAGTGCTCACAAGGTTTTTGTAGAACATATGCATGTTTTATTTACATATTGTCTATGGCTTCTGTCTTGCTACAACAGCAGTGTTGTCTAGCTGTGACACAAACTCTGTGGACTAGACTGGGTTGTCACGCAAAAATGGATTATGTCAATTCATATCTATTTCCCTAAAACGTACATTGCCTTTTCCTCTCTTGGTTGATGTGGAAACTGAACTTAGCAAATGATATCTAAGCATTACTTTGATTTCAGTTCCCAGTCTGTCTCTATATGTCATTTAATTTAATTTTCACAACCATATAAGATAACATTATGAAGAGGTCACACAGCTCATAAAAGACAGAGCCAAAATTCAACTTCTGATCTATCCAGCTTCAAAGCCTCTTCTTTCTTTATGTTGTTACTGCCTTTTTCATGGTTACCTATTAGGGGTGCGTTTATTCAATTTATTTTTCCTGCTTAAAGACATGGATACAGTTTTCCTACCAACTGGTTGTTAACAATACTTATGACATTCTTGGAAATTTAGCTCAATATGTTAAGAAAATTATTAAAGATATTGAGGTATATAGAGGGGCTAATAATTGCAAGTTAAGCTTCTAATAAATGTGTGGAATGGCCTAAAAGCATCCTTAGAGCACAACTCCATGACTCAAACTACCAGCCCACACTGAAAGAAACCTGATCGTCTAAGATTTTAGATGGTTTCAAAGAATAGAAACTGCCGCCTGTGTCTAACTGCTTGGGCAGCATGACTTCCAAAGGCTTCTATAATCAAGTAGTAGAAAGTGGCTTTTAAAATATCAGCTTATTTTCTGGAAGCTAAGAAACAGGAATATCTGACCTTTTCTCCTCCTTCTTCCCACCCAGTTTAAATCATATCCATGAAGCTTTTCTAGCCTTTCCTCCTCCTTTGACACAGAGATCCACAGGTGCTGTACGTTATATGCTTCTAAGGCCCCTTACACATGTGTGTAGAATATCATGTAGACCTGTTTGTTTTCACATCATTTCCCCTGCTCAGCTCCTTGAAGGCTAATCCATCTTTTGTGCATCTGTATCATTTGTACTTATAGGGCAATGCCTAACATTTAGTGTTTTATAAATATGTTTTTGTTTCTTCAGTGTCAACTGCCCCAGTATTGACCTCAAAGAGTGTTGCTATTTTCAGCATTAAAATATGTCTTACAGCAACTTAACCTTGTCAGGTTACAGATAAACACTCAGAGGAAACTGAAACAGACTGATCCCAAGCAGAGCAGAGCTGAGCAACAGGGTAATGGCAGCCTGAAAGATGACTCCAAGAGGTGCTAGGTAGGTGTTACGGGTTTTTGAATTGTCTCCCCTCAAGAAATATGTTGAAGTTCTAATCCCCTGTACCTCCGAATGTGACCTTATTTGGAAATGAGGTCATTGCAGATGTCATTAACTAAGGGGAGGTCATTCTGGAGTTAGGGTGTTGCCCCTAATCCAAGATGACTGGAATCCTTATAAGAAGACAGTCCTGCGAAGACAGAAACACAAGGAGCATGCCATGTGATGACGAAGGCAGAAGTGGGAGTTACACGGCTGAAAGCAGCGGGATGCCAAAAAGTGTCAGAGGGAGCCCAGGCCTTTCGGCACCTTGATTTTAGATGTGTGGTCTCCAGAACTATGAGACAATACGTTTCTGTTATTTTAAGCCATTCAGTTTGTGGTACTTTGCTATGACAGCCCTAGGAAAGTAATATAACTAGGAAAACAAAAGAATGCAGGAAAACAAAAACAGTCTGTAATGCAGTTTATGCTCAATAACAATGTTAACACTAATAAAATAACTGTCATTGCTGGAGAGCACTCCGGCTGTCGTCGTGTGATCAGGCACTGCTTTGCATATATATATTTCACATGCATTCAATTCGCACAACAGTCACGTGGGACTGACGGTCGTACCAGGGGTGTGCAGGTAAACATCAACAACTGACTCTCTGGGAGGTAGGGGGTGACCTTAATTGGGCATTTGTTAATTTCTGTGGTGTAATTGTTCCCAACACAGCCCACTGAGCATGTCCTTAGTGATATCAACCGGCTCATAAAATTCCTGAAAATTCAACATTCACACGAGTTAGTGTGAACTGGCTCCATCACACCACTGGATGTTATTAACTCTAATTGAAAGTAAACTAAGCTTGGTGTGATTAAAAAACTTGCCCAGGAGCATCAGTGTGTCAAACATAACAGCCCAGTGAAAAACTTTCTAGAAATAACTGACACTAGAGATGGGCTCTGCTAAATCACAGATTTAGCCACAGACTGTGACGACCACAAAAGCTGTGTGTGCGTGTGTGTGTTGGGGGGGGTCGGGTAGTCTTACTGTCAGCCGCAGCAGTCATCACACACACAGTTGTATGATCATGGCTACATTGAATGAAGTACACTTTTCTGGGTAATAGAAAAACTCACAATAATCCATCTCAAAGATGAAATAAAAGTCTGTTGCCGAACATTAACAACACATTACAATAGGCAGGGTCCGGCAAAGCCAAGGAAAATGAGCTCAGATGCTTCTTTGCTGCATTTTTCTTTGCATAACCCTGGCACTCTTGCACACTAAAGCAGATACCTCCTGAGAATACCAGCATCAGAGTGGTGTGATGATAGCCTTTGCAACCCCTCATCTGTGGCTTCTGTCACACGCTGGACCCTTTAGAGTTATGGTATCATGGAGTAATTTGGGTTAGACGGTGCATTCAACAATCACAGTTTCTGGCACTTCATCTACCCCAACAAACACATACTTAAATAAAAATAGTGTGATTATGAACACAGCTTTAATTTTAATAACAGTCTCAAGATCCCCTGCCATCCAATTGCATTCCCTAAGCAATCCCTTTCAACCACTACAGAATTTCTGATGACCATTGGCTCTTGATTTGATTGAGCTTGTATCTTGGGGAGCAAAGCACTCTGCTACATGATAAAATTGGATCTTCTACTGGATACAGATGCTAGTTACTTTAGAACTCATTACTATAGCATTAAATCAACTTGTTCTTACTCAACGAGAGGGGTTTAGAAAAAATAACAGAAATAATTTTTCAGAAGGCATCTGTCTTAGTCTGTTTTGTGTTGCTACAACAAAATTCCTGAAACTGAGTAATTTATGAAGAACGGAGATTTATTTCTCACAGTTCTGGAGGCTGGGAAGTTCAAGACCCAGGTACCGGTGTTTGTTCTGGGCCTTCTTGCTGCACATGGCAGAAGGCAGAGGCCAAGTTAGCCAAATGCTGTGTGGAGCCTCTTTTAGAAGGGCCTTAATTCCATTATTGAAGGAGCAGCCCTCTTGGCTTAATCACCCCTTAAAGGCCCCACCTCTTAATAAAACCACGTTGGCAATGAATTTTGGAGAGGACACATTGAAACCATAGCAGCACCATTTCTTTTTCTTTCAGTAGAAAGCTAGTGCAGGGATTGAAATGTATTTGTTATATTCATTAGAATCTGTGAATCATCTATTACTGCATTTCATTTCTAAGTTTAATGATAAAAATAATATCAGAGTCTAGAATATCAGTGTATGTGTTACTAAACATGGTTAATTTTGCAGTTCAGGTGAGATTCATCAGAAAACCTAAAAGAAATCCCGTTGAAATCATCAGGAGAATAAATGGATTCAAAACCTTCATATTTTAATAGACAGCAGGAACAAACCCCTGCTTCAAAATACAAATTTCCAACTGCTTCTGATGGAGATTAAGATCTCCGTGCTGTCAGTGACAGGGAGAGGGAGAGAAAGAGCCTAAACTGTATGACTGTCAGAAGGAGAAGGTTAACCAGGGTTCACAGGTTTACTTTAGTTTGCACAGAAAGATCAAATGACGAGGCCCCTAGCCATTCTAAGCAACAAGGAAAATACAGCACGGTTTGGTCTTTGTTGTAAAAGCTAATAGATTCAATCACTCTTAACACAGCAAGCACGCAAGTAGGGGCCATGAACAGGTTACACTAGCTGGACCTACAGAGGGTGCCCTGCACGCTCTTCCACAGAAGCACTAGAACACTTGCCTCACCCAATTCTTGTCTTTCCTAGCATTTTGTTATTTGTAACTCAGTGCCAACTTTTGTTAATTTTCCCTTTTGTGTCCTCCTCCTTACAGTATGTCTGTTTCATTCACCTTTGCAAAGCTAACACTCTCTATGGAGTCATGCATATTTAAATGAATGAATGAAGAATCTATGCTTTCCAGTAACAATAATATAGATAACAAGACTGTCATTCTTGTTCTTTTGGAGATAATTGTCTTATTTCTTCTAAAATGATGATAACTACTATTTATTAAGCCAGGAATTATGCTTTATTTTATTTTGCCTTCACAACCAACCTAAGTGGCAGATGAAATTTTTTTAAAAAAAATTTATTAATAAGCCAAAGCTTATACTCATAGAACTTTCTACATTAGCTATTATATAATTAATAGTTAGATTTGGGCATCATTTTTAAAAGACTTGACTCTGGAATCAAGTAGAAGCTCTGTCCCTTACTAGCATGACCTTAACAAGATAACCCTCTATACATTATTCTTCACATCTATAAAATATGGAAAGTAAGTGCCTATCTCATTAGTATTTATTAACAGAGAGAAATAGTGCATATAAAATGCTTAAAACACTGTGCCTAGTGCTGGCACTAAGTGCCAATACATGAAATTATTCTCTATTTAATATCCACATTTCCCAACTGAAACAATTTCCCATTTTTCCTTATGGTAGTTTGTTCTTCTTTCTGATAACTTAGCAAGGAGAAGATTCCTTATTTATCAATGCCCCTTGTGTGTTGCTCGAAGAACTGAACATTATGTCTGTGAAAAACCACAAAGAATTATGCTCAACCATACAACAACCTGAAAAGGAGGACCAGGAAGACATAGTCACCCTGAGCCCTTTACAGAGGAATTCACCCCATCCTTCTTGATATTGAGGTGGGGCACCTGAGACCATTCAACTCTCCCCATTTTCAGAAATAAGCAGTTCCATTGTACACAGAGAAATAAAACAGATAGCTGTCGGATAATGTTGCCATATCAAATAGCGATATGCACTATGATCACAAAGGAAGAACAATTAGCCTTTGTCTGAAATGTGCAGGTTGCCACTGCAGATTAAGGTGGCTCCAAAGGCTCATGGACTCAGAAGGATTAGTTCATTGTTTGGGTCTCCTGTTGCCATAAAAGTACCCGGTAACATACAGCATTATCTAAAATGTTATGAAATACTTGAGGGCTGGTTTCTTTGTGCAACAATGAGCAGTCTGGTTTGCCCAGAAAAAGCATCCTTCGTGCTAAGGAAGTGCATCCTGGGTCAGGCTTGGCATGACTTTGGACTCAAACCCAACCATCTCTGAAAACAACCCGAATTTTATTTTTGCAAAAAAGCAGATGTCTATGAGTGAAAGAGGGGTTGTTATGGGAAGACAGAAGAGGAAGGAAAGCTTGGGAAAGGGATGACATATTACTGAGCTGCTTTTAATGCAACAAATGTCCGGGTGTTCTGTGGCCTGCATTCCTTTGACGACGCCTGCTCAGACATCCCATGACCTATATTCATTCTTTTCATGTTGATGTCATCTTAACCAGAAGCCAGATTTTGATTTGCTCTATAAAATGTATCCGGCCTGAGTTGTCCCTGCCAGGAACCACAGTTTCCATTTTGATTTTGAACTCAGTGGATTTCTTATTTTATTTTCTTTTCCAGGATTATTCCAATTTGACAAATCATGAATTCTCTTTTGAAGTTTTGACCAAAGAGAGAGCATTTGAACAGTTTAGTTCAGCTGTCTACAAAATTATGATCAATCAACTTTTAAGCTTGCCAGCAATTTATATGCTTTTAACATCATGTGTAGCCTAGTACCATATGGAAAGAGCCATGTGTGTATATGGCCTTTTTCCTTTTGCCTTTGTTTGAGGTACTTTAAATGCTCACTGAAAACCCACATTTGGGAAAATAAACAGTATTGAGGCTGTCTCTAATAGGGCACTTGCTCTCACATTCAAAATATCTTTTAGAGACACTTTATTAAATGAAACAAGATTTATGCTCACTTGGCATTTCCAGAAAGGCTGCTATGACATGTGAGTTTCCCTTGGTATTCCTAGTCAATTAATCTTAATAATCTTTACCAGTTAAGAAGATCATCTGTGAGGACACCTGATTTAAATGAGTCATAGCTCCTCTGATGTTCATTTTTATTGGGTAAAAGATGAAGATACTGTTTCTTGGTCAAATATGGACTTCTTGTGACTTACTATTAAACTGATAACTTTTCTTTGGCCTCACTCACTTTATAGAAGCCAAAACTAATGCAGTTTCATCTCTCCTTAGTCAACAGAAGAGCTAACTTCTTTTAGCAGCACCAAACAACAAGTTGTCAGTTTTGGAATATCCTTACTGAGGACACATTTAAAAAATTTTAACTATTTAAAAATTTTAGTAAATTAAGGGAGGTTGAAACAATGAAATTCAGGAGGGGGGATTAAAAGTTGCAAGCCATTTGCTTTCAAAAAGCTACCCAAACCAGCAATTTAAATATTCAAATATAAGCGGTCATCTTTTTATGGGAGGGTGGCAGAATCACCATTAACCTGAATGCAGATGTTTTAAAATGAGAAGCTGGGTGCTTTTTTTGGTAATGAAGATTACTATAGGTAGTTGAGAGACAACCACATCATACAAGTGATATTTTGCTTTTTGAAGTGCAGGGATGAAGTATAGAGGTTGAAGATAAAAACTATTTCTTGGGTTTAAATCCATAGATCTCAAGTATGACTGTAGATTAGAATCATTTGGGAGCTTATAACACATGTCAGAGCCCAGAAGTCACCTCTGGAGGTTCTGAGCCCTTGGATCTGATGGCGTGAACGAAAGTCTAGGTGAGGAAGGGCTGTGGAAGTGGCAGCCTGAGGAAGCTCTGCTGGGCTAAGGGAACTGTAGTCAGAGTTTCCCACTCTGATCACCAATGTAACCTATGAGAACGGCCCATGGCGTATGAGCCAGCATCCCAAATTGCAACTAATCCCTCACTCAGCCATCCCCATCAACTCCAAACCAGTAACAGCTTCAGGTAGTAGAGAGGGCAAAGCCAGGTAAGGAGAGGACACACCACCTACCAACTACTGACCACACCCTTCCCCTACCTCAGGCTGTTAAGCCTAAAGTGACCTGGGGGAAGGGAGGAGCATCCCCCTGGATAAAAACTGAAATGGTAATATTAAGATAAGACTTCTGAATCACTTAAATGCAACTGTTGCTGTGACTGGAAACAAAGCAAAACAAAAAACAACCAGAAAAGCCAAGGACCTGCCTAAAACTCTCCATGGGAGAGTTTGATCACTAGGTTATCAGACCTTAGATCAGAGTTATTTATTCATGCCTTTTCCCCACTGTACACAGAGGAAGAACATCTTTCCTCATTTCAGTATTCAGTAGGACTTCTATAAGGAGCAACTAGTTATCTGCAGAATCTGAGAATTGATGCTATTGACTCACAGAGCAACCTGACCATATCAGGACCTGATGTTTGGCTGCATCAAAATCAGTGTATTATTTAATAAAACTTAAAGGAAATTCCCAAGTGAGAGTAGAGACAGTGGAAACCAAAGAAACCCTAAGGCACTGGGGAAAGTATTGATGGAAGCCATGATAAAAAATGGATCCCAAGGGTCAAAAAATATAAATAAGTAACCAAGTGAACAAATAAAAATGGTAGTTGGCCAAAGATAAAATGTTTGTGCTTTGGTTCAGAGAATTGTTGTTCAGAGGATTCTGGGGATGGGGTGGGAGGTTCAGGATCATTTCCTACAGAGGCATATTTAGTGATGCTATCATTTTGGCTAAAAAATTATTTGACTATTATAGTCTACAATTTTGAAATATGTAGAAGTTCATATTCAGTTTTGCTTTTAAGAAAAACAATTTTGATTTGAAACATGAAAAACCTAATATAATTTTTTTCCCTTATAGCATTTGCAGTTTAGGATAGTTTATTTTGATTTTCATTTCTGTCTCCAATGTGGCTACTCAGAAGGTCTTTGAAAGGTCTAGGATGGGGAAAATAAAGTAACCTTTGTAAAATGGGATGGAATCGATAGTAATGCTACAGACAACTTCAAATGCTGGGTTGCTTTTTTAAGGTTGAGTTATAACCAGAGGCTAAAATCTAGAGAAGCCAAGGAAATTAGGGTCATCACAATCACTAAAAGCTTTCCATTTCCTTGAGGGTGGGGAAAGATGTCATGGGCCCAGAAACAACAATTTTAATAGTTGCAGAAAAGAGACAAGAGTGATTTCCTGTCCAAGGCTGAAAACCTCTTCTAGTCGTCTATAATAACACAATGAATTATGATTTTAAGGGAGCAAGGAGTGATGGCAGCTAAAATCACCTGAAGGGTGTAGTGATAGCAGTGGAACAAGGAAATTGAATGGCAGCAGACAGTTTGGTGAAACAACATTCCCTCCTCATGCTCCAACCCTAAAAAGAAATCTATGTTTCAAGAACCTTTTTGTTTTCTGGAATTTAAAATATTTCCTCCTAATCCCCAGGGAGTCCACATTATTATTACTGTATTAACATTATTTACATTCATGATTTTTTGGGGCCTCCTTGAAGCTCAAGGTGATTTAGTAGCTTTAAACTATCCAAAGCTAATAATCCAAAATGCCAACATGGAGACATGGTAACTCTGCTGTTCCTGGTTCCTGAGGAAATATGTACGCATGGGCCATTACATTTTCGTTACTCTTGAAGTTTGGTGGGGCTATGGAAAATTGCAAGGACCTTTCAGTCCTTTATGGTTTTGTTTCCAGCAATATCTGTAGTCCCCGCCTTGCAGTTCTTGTCAGCATTGAGACTCTGCATGGAAAACCACCTTCTCTTCTAGAGTGTTGGTGACCTCCCCAGAGTAGTGGATCCAATAATTCTCTGCTTTATGGTTAGACAGGGTAGTGTTCTTACCTCTTCCCACCGAATAGCTGAGAGTTGCTCAAAGTAGTGGTGTTACAGAAAATCAGAGCTGGTAGGTAGTTAAAGTGGTAGAAACAGATTTTATTCAGGAGCTATTACAATAGGGAGAAATAGACCTAGGTATAAAACTGGGCTCATTTCTGAAGATGACAAGTACAAGTGGGGATTTATAACCAAAGAGCAGGCTGCAGGGATTGGGGATTGGTGAATAAAAACTTTACTAAGGGAAGATGCCAAAGGCAAGGGGAATTCTTGCTATAATAAATTGAGTTAATGGGATTTTTGCTGAAGGCAGGTCAAGGTGATCAGATGTCACTGCGGGATGGTGGGAAATGAGGAATTTTGATTAGGTATTGAGGTTTATGAGATATCAAGAGTAAGGGATTCTCTCTAAACTGACCTAGCAGGATTCTTGCTAAAACTGGGCAATTCAGGCCCAAAAAGGACTAGCACTGAAGCCCAAGGTCTAGGCCTAGATGGGAAGAGGGCTCAGAGGAGCCTTACTAAAGTTTGGTTAAGGAGAAAGACTTATCAGAGGGAAGGGGACAGGCAGGACTCAGGAAATCTGGGTATCTGTCCCCTCCAAGAGGGGGCTGTGACACCTCAAGCACATGACTCCAACTCTCCCACTGTTATTCTTATTACGGGTGAAAATGACCAAATTGGTAAATATCCATTCAATTTTCCCGTGATTCTGATGGCTGCTTAAGCCAACCAAACTATTCCTAGGATGCTTGCTAGATCTCTCCTGCCTCCTCACCCCAGCCCGTGCCAGACCCCTTTCTATAAAATTTCTCCAGTTATCAGTGACATCTTATTTACCCACCTGATATGACTTCTCAGGGCCATAAAGCAAGAATTTCATCAACCCTTTGATCCACTCAGGGAAGTAGTAGGGAAGAAAGGGAAGTAGTGAAAAACTTGATTCAGACTTAGGAATAAACCTTGTTCACCAATCTGGCACTGCCAAACTTTTTATCCCAACCTGTGACTATTCATCAAACTGTTTAGAGTTGATAGGGAGTATTGGGTATGATTAATTAGCACTCCCTAAAACCAAAAATCACAAGAGAAGGTTTTCACTGAACTTCTTTCCTTTTGTCTGCTCCTTTCCCTTGACAAGGACAGAACCCATATCTCTGAACAGTCACTTGGCAGATGCACGGCTTGAATCCAAAAGGGATTGGGTTGAAATGTCCACCCAAAGGAGCAAGGCTACTATCCCCTTAGAACAGCAAATATGTGTCTCCTTACTGGTAAGTCAGCCTTATTATCTTCACGTATGTAGGGAAAGTTTGCTTTAGGTACATAGAAGTCTAAGAAATACTCAGAGAAATAAAGGCTTTGTTGGAATCTATCATCTAATAAAATCTCAAATCTTGATTTTTTTTACATTAAATGAAGAAATGCATTTGACTACTCACAAGGTTAATGTAATATATATTCCCTGCATGTTCTAAGATTTCTCTGGGAATATAGAGTCAAAACTTATTTTGAAGATTCTTGTTTACATTACTAATTTTTTTTCTTTATTACATTTATAAAAAATATATATACACATTTTGTCAACACTACCAGCAATGAAAATGTTTCAAAAGTGGTCTAAAAGAGCACTAAAGAAAATTTCAAGTTCCTAGAAATAAATAAGTTCTTGAAATAAAATCAAATGTATGCCTAAGATCTTTTTGTACTAGGTTTTTAAAATGATATAGTAGGTATTGTCTTAAATATCTTCGATGATTTCGAGTTGGTGATTACATCTCTGCTTCTTCTGTTTTCTCTTTGCAAAAAATGCAGAAATAAGAGATATAAGCAAGAGGAAGACATTTCAAATGCGACAGAGAAACTGTGTAGGAGGTCTTTGGGGCATAACTTAGCTTTACACTGTGCCACCCAGATCAGTAAAGCATCTCTGTTATTCTGAAATTTTTGTGCTTGGAAACTTCAAGCAAAAAAGCTTTTTTATTTGTGGAGTTGAGCATGTTAACAGGAAACAGGAGTTCAGCTACTAGAAAAGCACTTTTTTTTCCTGACACGAATTTTGCCTTTGTGCCATGATTGACAGCCTTCCCACTGTCAATAAACAATCTACCAGTTGCCCCAAAATCGCCATTCAGTGCCTGAAACCAACATTTAAACATTGAGTGGTTTTGCGCTCAATAAAATTCCTTTTCATTTCGCCCTAGGTTGCCATGTCTCTTCAAACAGAGACAGAAAAGCCATGTCTGTGTCAGACAGATTTTAATTTTCAGTCCTCATCCATTTGGGGGAAGTAGACGCAGGCAAACAGACTCTACCCCAAAGCCTAGCAACCTGTAGTTTAAACAGCCAATGCGTACGCGTCGCGGGCTGGGGGCCTGGACCTGTTCACACATGAATAAAGAAGATTAAGATTTCCTTTCAAAGACGTGAAGCCTTTTTGACAGCCAGTGTCAACAGCGCTGTCTGCCTTCAATGTGAACCAGTCTTCTAGCGCAGGTTCCCACAGGGAGGTCCCGCTGATTAGCATGCTCGACACCACCATTCCATGTCGGTATTTAATTGAAGAATAAGGGTGTAAAGTTTTGCAAACTCTTATTTATCCACAAAGAAAGGGTAACTTACAGGAATTGTTGAAAGAAAATACCAGTGAACATGAACACCTACAGGGAGCTTTTAAAAAGTGAAGAACAGAACAGGAGACGACGAACAGCCTTGATTTCTATTATCTAATTGCAGAGAAGTTAGAAAAAGCTTTGTAGTCAAAGTACGTGTTTTGAAGTCATAAAAACTCGGTTCTACTCCTAAAGGGGGAAAAATGGTGTAACTTTTCTTTCCAAATAGTGTTATAAAATTGTATTAGAGACTAGGCGCTTTTTCTAAAAATATTTGACAAATACTATTTGCTGTTACAGTTCGGAGGGAAATCTTTATCAATAGATATTAAGGAAATTTAAAATATGACTTCCTTCCACATAGGCACTTGGTCAACGTTATAGTTCAAATATAGTTCAAATAAAATGAACTAATCCACTGAACAGTGATTTCCATTAACATCGCCTGCCCTTAGACCTAAAAAGAAAAAAAAAGTAATGTCTACAAATGCTAGTCTCCCTTATTTCATTATCTCACTTCAATTACAAGTTCAAACACGTAAACTAGTTAAAATATAGACCATTTCTGCTTTGAAATGGCATACTCGTGTTAATTTACATTATAATACTGAATTATTTTGAGACGAATCAGAATAGCTGAGTTAGAATAGCTATTTACAAGAACCTAGCTGTTTTTGATTATGTGACAAATGTTTGTGCAATTTGATGTCAACTGTTTATTCTTCAAGGCTGGATAAGAATGTAAACCAAAACGTGCCACCCACATATAGAGACGCCACGTTCCCTCACCAATGACACATATACCTTGAGTTGCTTTTCTAGTGGCGGTGGAAGATTTGCACTAACCTATTTGTTTTCATTCACTTATTAAATATTTATTTGGTGGCACTTTCTGTATGTGAGGGATTGGAGTAGGAACTGGGACTAGAGGCTCTAGTGTCCTAGAGCCAGAGCCTGCAGACTTCTGAGAGCCAGTTGTGTACTTCTCTTCCCAACTCTGTGCTTGGTGTCATCATGTTGGTGACTTGAAATCAGCTATGGTGGGGGAATACTTACACCACAGAAATCAGCAACACTACAAGTCAGGGCTTGATTGCTTTTTTTTTCAGTCAGTTAAACATTTATTAGCATCTCACTGCATAGAGGGGTGAGTCAAATAGATAAAGTTCCTGATTTCCTAGGTCTTACAGCCAAATGTTGCCTAGTTAACTTTGTAAACGGTATATCCAGACACAATGACGCATTTGTGGTAATAGAACAGGAAGAAACTATTAATATCTCTCATTTATGCAGCGGACTCACCAATGGTTGTAAAAACCTGCCCCAGCTACACGGGAGCATGAGAAACAGTCAATTATTGCATATTAATATATTCCTTCTTCACAGCCATATGGTCTTCATGAGGAGATATTATAATATTTGAGGGGATATCTGCTAATTCTTTGTATTTGACTTCCACAAATAATTACCTAGAAAAAATAAATACTTAGGTACTATGTAAAATATAGTTCACACACACACAATAATTTCTGCAAGAGCAGTCATCACAACCTACATTTTTGTTTCTGTGCATCTTTGATTATTGTCTAGAGTAAGGGAACCACATGTGAATTCAACCGATCAGCAATCTCTCTCCAGTCAGCCTCCCAGGACTGTATTTTAATGCCAGCAAAGAAAACATAATACTAAACTCTAGTCATAGTCCCTGCTACATAGATCATGTAAAAAGTATATTGGTAACTCAAAAAAAAAAAAATAGGAAATACTCATTTCATCAACAGGAAAGTGCATTTAACACAGTTGTGCGAAAGGACAAGCAGGCCGATCTCTGCTAATATGCTCTTACATCCCTTCCCTACCCCACTGCTCACTGTGTTCTAGCCCGTTTAACTCATTGCTCACAGAACTGGGTCCCAGACAAAGTGTGACCACATTTGTGGGAGGAGTACGGGACTATCAATGCTGTTTAATTTAAGCAGACCCATTATCAGTAGGACTCCATTATCGAAATAGCAACCCCACTGCCTATCACTCCACCACTATAGCTGATTCTTTTGGACCTTCAAGATGTATTCATCTAAGAAGCAGTCTCTGCCTTCAGAGGTGAATGCCCTTTGAGAGGTCACAGCTTAAAGCAGAAACGGAGTCTTTATACACCACTGAATTGTACCAAAGAATGGCCCATTCTTAACCACAGTTTTTTTCCAAAAGTAAATACATTTTTACTTTTGTCAATGGCATAATGAAAAAAGAAAAGTCACATATGATACTGAAAAAATATGACTCTGCTGATATATATTTTTTAAAACTCTGACTATATCTTGGGTATTATGAAAAATTCAGCAAGTAAACTGAAGGAAAAAGAGGAGAGAGAACTCTGTTAACTAGAAATAAACAAGGACAGAGAAGGATAAATAGGATCACAAGAATCAACAATGAGAGCATCAAAGAACTTCTTCTTAAGATAGACTATATACAATATTGATGCAGAATCTTTTTAAATGTCTGTGTAACAGATGCTGCTTGAGAAATATTTAAAGTCAGAACCTGGTGTGCCATTCTATTCATATTTTACTGTATCCACAGTTAGCATAAAATACATGATAAAAATATTTTACAGCCTCAGTTTTACTGGGATTCATTTTAATTTAGGTTAACTTGAGAAAATTAAAACAAGCAGCTATTTATGTTATGAACATGTTGTATAGAATTTCATGAATGAAATTTTAATTGATAACACATTTTTCATCCAATTCACATCATTTCATATGATTCCCAAATAGAAGTCAACTTATATTTCAATTTACTGAAATAAATATGTCTAGACACTGAACGATTACAGGGAAACACACCAAGATAAGTATAAGAGATATACAAACACTCTGAAATTGATTCTATTCTCTCAGATTTCAGTTATTTATAGGAGCTCATTTTCAGACTGAAGAGTGGGATCTGGTAGCAGTCAGGGAATTGTCATTTTAAAACATAACTTCTACCACAAATAAAGGCAGTTTTTATCCATTTCAGTAATTTGTTCAAGTGAATTCGAACCAACGCAGAGAACCATATGAATTGTTTCTACAATTCGCGTAACCTTGTAAAATGTTACTCCTTTAGTGTGTTTCATGAGTGGGAGAAGTCACAACCATCAGGAGGAAGGAAGGTGTCTTGCTGCCCCTCCAAATTGAGGCTCATGTGGCTAAACATCCTAATTCTCACTTTGGAGATTTTCTTTCTCTCCAGACAGCATGTTGGTTCTTTCCATACAATCCGGGAGCTCTGTCTCTGGAGATCCATCTCCTTCCCTGTCTGCACTAGGCAGAGCTATGATAAATGGATGTACTCCGGAGAGCCGACCGCTCAACTTTCAGGAATTTTGCAAGCTGGTTCTTAAACATAGCCATTACAGAAATTAAATTATAAAAGCTTACAAGGAAGTAAATTATAGACTAAAAACAAAGATAATAAACACACAAAACTCATCACTTTCTACTTGTTTTTCTCCATCTTCCCATTGCCTATGTGTTCAGTTCTAGGGCACCGTTCCAGCTTTTGAAGCTGAGCAAGACTATTTACCCCAGGTTTGGTGATCACATATGATTTGGTGATTTCTTTTTCACACAATATTTATTCTTTTTTCCTTCTGATTTTTTAGAAGTGCCATCCTTTACCCTCCATCATGTAATATGCATTTAAGAAAACTTTTCTTAGTGTTAGACGAGTTGGTAGGATGGGCAAGAAGAAAGCTAAGATTCCATTTGCAGGAATCAAAATGGTTCTTTTTCTTTTCTCTGAAGCCCGGCAGTGCAGTCTGCATTTGAGTTCTGCAGAAGGTACCAGAGCGGGGCAGGGTGGCAGTCAGGACTCTCCACCCGCTCTCCTCACACTCCTGAAGGGTCAATCTCCTTATGACAGGGAGGTGGAAAACTCAGAGCTGTAACTTTCAGGAATTCTCAAGACCTTAGTGTCTCAGACCTAGCACAGCTTTGTTTCACCATCCACCTGTAGAAGTTTATCCTCATCTCTGTCAGCACACACAAGCACACGACACTGTAGATTGTGTTTGCCTTCATTTGCAATTAGGTTAATCCCTAAATTTCTACTAGGGAATAGTGTTAGTTTCTCTCAAAACTGAAATTCCTTGCAAAAATGTAATTCATTTGGGAAAAATAATGATAATTCTTTAGATACCTTTAGATATCCTTCAACAATCATATCCAATGGGTAAAATTTAGAGTTCAACTTTCAGCTTGCATTTCTTCCTAGCCAACCATCTCAAATTCAAACAATTAAGCAGATTCATTTGTACATTTGTGTATATTTCATCACCACCACATCAACTGTCACCTATACTTCCTGAGCCCCAAAAAGATCCCTCATGGAAGCATTGCTTATTTGTCAATATCCTGAAGTTTTGAAACTCCCCAGTGCTACCACCATTTGACCTGAAACTTCCTCACTTCTCAGATTCCTGCCTCTAAACACAAAACAAACAAACCCTTACTTAATTTAGCCCATGTGTGATTTTTTAGGGTCATTTGTTTCAGATCCACAAAGACTTTAAGTCTCTTTGCTATATTTTGATTTAGCCAAGGCTGGTAGCCTGAACTCTTTCTTAACTGGAGCAGTTTGCGGGCTCGGTAGGTTTGCTCTGTAGATTCTGTATTTGGATATTTGTGATCCAGCCATTTCTCCTTTAAGAGCATAACAGAAGTACAGGGGTAACACTTTAGCTGGATATTGGCCCTAAAATAGTTAATTTATGGCATTTATAAGTATCCAAACCTATTCATCCTTCAGCCAACATTTATGAAGGGCTAAATGGTCATGCCAGTAGGTAGGAGGCAGATTGCTAATTCACATTTGCCCTGTATTGTTCCTCAGAGTTCAGATTACATTTGGACCAGATAAATTTTGTTATCACTTATTAAATAATAATCTGTAAAAAATAATTAAAACTATTGTTATTGGACATTTTGAAAAAATCAGTATGGTATATTAAATTTGGGAGTTCTTAAATATCTTAGTCTTTGTTGCCTTTGGCAAGAAGCAACACTTAGACAAAAATAGAGTATTTAAAAATTTTTCTCATTTTCATTAGTGTGTAAGGCAGGTATTGTCAGTCTTGCAACTGACTCAGTGGCGTGTCAGAAACAATGAAGTTCTAAATATATTCCTTAAAATTTCAACTGCCTACATACAGCATAAAATTAATTGCATTTAGAAAATAAAGTTCTATTCTCTTAGCAATTTTCAAGTAGATCTTAAATGCTCTCACCACACACACAAAAAAATAAGTATGTGAGGTGATGGACATTTTAATTAGTTTGATTTAATCATTTTACAATATATAAATATATCAAAACAATATGCAGTGTACCATAAATATATATAATTTATTTGTCAATTATACCTTAATAAAGCTGAGAAAAAATTAAATTACATTTTAAAAAGGAAAAAATAAACATTAAAGTGTTGCCTCCTATCACACTTGAATCACTTGTTCATTGTATTTTTTAGGTAAGTGATCGACATTTTATCCACTCAACAAATATAATCAGAGGCCAACATGTGACAGATGTTGGGAAATAAATAGGATCAGAGGCTACAAAGGAAATTTGTATTCATTGCACCTATTTAAATGTTTCAGATAGATCTCTCCAATCTAATTCAGTGGCATTAGAAAACTACATGATATATTCTGAAACTCTGTGTTGTGAATTTCAAGTACAAATTGACTAAAACTTTGATAATATGGATAAACCCATTTCTCTTCATGTTTCTTAGGAAAATGACATTTGCAATGGATTTTAAAATCATCTAAAAGAATTCTAAAAGGAAGAGGGACGCAGTTGAGAGATTCTACCCTGAGTCTGAGTTTTTGACCACCCAGCCATCCCCAGGACCCATCAGGAGTCCTCAGGAGATTCCTAGAGGGGCCTTGAAATCTCCCCCTCCTGTCTTGGTGACAGGGCCTCATGAGGGTACTCAAAGAATCACATTTGTTCTCAGAGATTGTGCCTTTTATCAGACCCACCTGTCCTTTATATGCAGGCTGTTAAAAAAAAAAAACCTTCAATAACTGGCTCAGTCTCTAAGAATCTTCTGAGATTCCTCATGCTCCGTTCTTTTTCTCATACTAATCCAAGAGATAAATCCAGGGATCTAGAGTGGACATCCCAGAGAATCATTAAAAATTAGCATCATAAGATGATAAAAATAAGCAATTTAAAAAGTAACATATATCAAGCCCATATTTTATAAGTACCAGATGTTGCTATAGTAATTACAAATGAATTATACCTATGAAAAAGGACCAGATATGATGTGATTACACAGAATAGACTAAAATTTTACTATTGAGGAATCTCTGATCTAAAAAAGAAACATTTCAACACAAACACCTATAAATAATAATGAAAAAGATTATTTTTTCATTATTATAGTCAAGTGCATAAACAGGAGTACTACAGCAATCTTTAAAAAAATGCAATGACACACTTCTGAGGTTGTCCAACATTTTCCAATTCAAAATAGCCTATTTTATTGAAGTATTTATTGGGACAAATTTCAATATTCCTGTCTTCAGAAACACTAAAATAATAAGCATTATATTCCAATTGTAAAACATTACTGTTAATACTTTATTAGAAGCACAGATCTATCAACCTTGAAAGTTCCCTTGCAATTTAGAAAAAAGACTTCATTAGTGCATGGACTCAAACACTCAGTGTTTCATGATTAAAAGCATAGTACTCTTATGTTTCTGGTAAAATAAAATACCCAAAGTCACTCTGTGTTAGTTGATGTATATCTGTGCCTGTTTCACACCTCATTTGACAGAAATATTATGAGGTCTGAGTTGGCATTTGTGGACAACTCCGTACATTTTTCTCATGGCAAAGGGCCAACAATAATTTTACTTGTCTACCGCTTTTTATGTAGTGGTGTCTTTGAAAAATACTTGCCAAAATTACCTCAATGGACATCCAATCTTAGATGACTACCAATCTATAGATTCTATGCACAAAATCTGAGGGAGGTAGAAGGATTAAAATCATTAAGATAATTTAACATAGGGGCAAGAATTAAGGATAAATGCAAGACCATGTGTCATAGCGTATAAAAAGAATAGAATTCTATCAATACAAATGACAGGTTTCAGGTCAGGGGCAGAAAAGAACCAGGAGAAATTGAATTTTAACAAAATTCAGGCCAAATGTCAGTAATTGGCATATTAATAACATGGTGACGTGTGACGCAAAGCTGACAGGAAAATAGATGGGTCGAATTTGGTAAGAAAGGATTTTGCAATTAAGACATTTCATGCCTTCACTAGGAAACTTGCATTTCCAAAAGGACAGTATCCAAATATCTATCTCACTGGGTCCTCAAAGGAAGATCTCACCTAGAGCTCCCGACATACACAGACCCTGAAACTACTCAGATTTTCAAGTCCTGAAGCTTGACTAACTTACCCAAAACATTTCCTCTCTCTTCTCAATGTGTCTATTTTCATTTGCTCAGTCCTCCTGTCTTGAGAGAGCTGGCCGTCTCAAGATCACCATGCTCTGGACATCAGTTTAAGACAATGGCTGTTACGAGGTTTGGTATTTAAGAACTTCACAGTTAGTGTTAGGATTTTGTAAACATATCGAAAGAGATTAATTCAGGTTTTAAATAGATAATGAAGTGATTTTTTTTCACTGTCAGTTTGGCTTGGAGGAATTCAGGATTTCTGAAGTGTGGATTCGGTTGAAGTGTGGATTCGGTTGTTTGGGCTCTAGTAGAGTCTTTTAAATGGGCTTCCTTTATAGCCAACCCAACATGATGAGAACACATAATCTCTCAAGATCTAAGACAAAGTAATTTCTTCTTTTTCACTTCCAAGGCAGTCTAAAACATGTTATAGAAATTTTCTCAGAAAATTGGAATTGAACGTTTGGTTAGGTATCCTCTACTTTATATAAACTATACGAACATTTCTGAAAAAGGAAATGATTACTTATTAATCCAGTTTATTCTTCCTCCTGGTTCTCCATCGCTCTGGTTTCTTATTCTCAGGTTGTTTTTCTGTCTTCCTTTTTAAATATGGCATTTTAAAAGAATGCATTTTCTATTCAGCTGACCTCTCTATGGGCAATCTCAATTTTGGCCATGGCTTTGTCTGACACTTATTTACCCATGACTCTCTAATGTTTACATTTAGCCAATTTCTTACCAGAGCACCTGAGCTATATATCCAACTGCTAACTAGATGTCTCCATGTAGGTGTCTTAACTTGAAATGTTCTAAAATAAATTCATTATCTCCTCCAAAGCTATTTTTATATTCCTATCTCAAAGAACATGTTTGATCAGACCATAATAATCTCACATCTATGTATTATAATAACTTCTAATGAGAATTCTGACTCCAATCTCAAGCTTTTTTTTTTTGTCTATAATTCATATTCCATGTGGCTTCTATTCACTTATCAAGAAATACTAAAAAAATACCAACTATGTGTTAGGCAGTCTTTTAGGCACTGAGGCTGCCTCAGTAAGTGATAGCAACAAAAAGCCCCTGCTCTGAAAGAATGTATAAGTTTGAGATAGTTGACAATAAAATATGTACAGGATATTTAACATTCTGATAAGTCCTATGAAAAATCATAAAGAGGATGTATTAGTTTGTTAGGGCTACCATAAAAAGTACCACAGACTTGGTGGCTTAAACAATGGAAATTTATTTTCTGACAGTTCTGGAGTCTGGAAGTCCAAGATCAAGGTGCCAGCAAGGATAGTTTCTTCTGAGGCCTCTTTCCTTGGCTTGTAGGTGGCCACTGTCTCACTGTGCCCTCACCATGGCCTTTTCTCTGTGCATGCCCCCTCCCTAGCATCTCTTTTTCTTCTGATAAGGACACAAGTTCTATTGGATTAAGGCCACACTCGTATGAAATCATTTTAACTTTAATTACTTCTTTAAAGGCCCTATCTCCAAATGCAGTCATGTTGAAGGTTAATGCTTCAAAACATCTACTGGAGGTAAGACACTTGAGCTCATAATAGAGGGATACATAGCATGTCACTCCTCTTCTCGAAGTCCTTTATGTGCTCCCCATGGCCTTCCAGATAAATTCCAAACTTTTTCCTTGGCATTCAAAGCCAGCAGATGTTTGGCTTCTTTCCTATGTAGTGTAGCGTTAGCTATACAAAATAAACCATGCCAATGTGCTGTTTTCAATCCCTGAAATCTATTCCTGCTCTTATCTTTCTGGAAAAGTATTTCTATACTTCATGTCTTACCTTTACCTTCTTTGCTCTCAGAGGACTCTGTAAAACCTTCTCTTTTTTGCCCAGGCAGAATTAGATGTTAAATTGTCCAGTATTGGCTTTCAATTGTCCAATAAGGGTGTCCAACAATACACCTTTATTATAGTACTTAGAAATGTATATTATACATGCTCACTTAAGTGTCTCCCTCTCTACTAAATTTTCACTTGTCCAAGGGTAGGAACAATTCTACTTTTTTATTTGTTGCACTCAACAGAGGGCTTTTCACATGATATGCTTTAATTAAAGGACAAAAGGATTTTTGAATAAAGCATAAATCACGTTAGAAAATCAAATATCTTAATTTTATTCTTCCAAAGAGCAATTGAAAAATGCAATTGCAAGTCTTTTTATAAAACTATTAATAAGGACAGTGTATATTATATTTCATGCCATTTGAAAATAGACATATATCTATTTATATCTAGCTATAGATAGATAACTAGATATATATTGTTAGTTTTCAAGCAGGATAAAAAAATCTCAGATCCTACATATATATTATATTTCATGATATTTGATCTATTCTCAACTCTCATGAAATAAAATGTAAGATCCCAGATTTTTTACACTATTTATAAGCCAATAAAATAGCCTGCCACAGTGTCTTGGATGCTGGGAAAAAAACATGAGACCTGGGACAGATGTGGATCATAATTAATGACAGAGGGGGATGCAAAGATGCCGACACATGCAGTGAATGGGCCACATTATAGGAAGAAAACCTTGAGTTGATGGAAACCTAATCTTTTATAATGGGCAGTAAACAAGTTTTCTTGACCTTTGCCCTGAAGGAAGACATTATCTTTATCATACTGAAGAGTAAATAAAGCTGCCTTTTGCTCTATCTCTCAAAGCTGTTTGCTCTACAAATGTTCTTAAATATAGTTGAAAACAAAGGCAGTCAAAACAAAGACTGTTCTCCAGGGTAAGGAAAATATGAGAGGCCAATAAAGATTTGGTTCATATCAATAGAAAATAACTTCTTTGGTTGATTAGCTTATTATTTTAAAAATGTTATTACATAAGGTAGGTGGATATGGATACTGGCATGTATTCACAGAGCTTTAGAAGAGAATTTCCTGCAGTGTCGTCCTTACTTGTCTTCTTTTCAAATCAGAACAGTGCCTGAACTATCCAGAGCAAAGAATCTCATCTGATGCAACACAAAGTCTTTCAGGAGAGTTTTCTGAAGGATT
>CAUYRT010025079.1:0-22216 GCA_963574885.1 Lepilemur ruficaudatus | reverse complement strand
ATCTAATTAGGCTTGATGCAGAGTAGTCACTCAATAAACTCTCCAAAGTCCAGTAAAAAGTCTCTACCATGAAACTTTCCTGATTATTCCTGCCTCCTATTGTAATTCATTTATTCTACAGACATAGAGTAAATAATATTCCTAAATCCTTTGACATAAGGTAGTCTTTTTTTTTTGAGACAGAGTGTTACTCTGTTGCCTAGGCTAGAGTGCCATGGCATCAGCCTAGCTCACAGCAACCTCAAACTCCTGAGCTCAAGCAATCCTGCCTCAGCCTCCCTAGTAGCTGAGACTACAGGCATGAGCCACCATGCCCAGCTAACTTTTTCTATATATATTTTTAGTTGCCCAGCTAATTTCTTTCTATTTTTAGTAGAGGGGGGTCTCGCTCTTGCTCAGGTTGGTATGGAACTCCTGAGCTCAAACGATCCATCCCCCTCGGCCTCCCAGAGTGCTAGGATTACAGACATGAGCCACCGCACCCAGACTATAAGTTAGTCTTTTGACAAGAGTAGATTTCAATTCCTTCTGAATGGCAGCTAGCAAAATTAATTTTTAACTGTTCAGATTAATTAACGCTAGTAGCTAGGGCACTGCTAAAGCCCCATACTTGTTTGTAAGAGAAAGTTTGTATGTTAGCCACCATTCTACTCTCTGTCTCCATGAGATCAACTGTTGGGAAAATGGAAAGACATTGTGTATTACTGGAAGGACATAGCATACAATTGTGTGAAATAAAACTTTTTTTTCAAAAACGTTTACATTTATCACACAATTCAAACATTTATGGGCAACATGTAGGCTTCTTTACAATCTGGCATCTATAGACTTTTCAAATCTGTTTGCTAAACGAAATTTCCACAGCAGCTCTACTGGCCTAAACAAGCTAGGGATACACTGATTCTGTGACTTTGCTTTCTCTTTCTGTAAAGCTTTACCTGGTTCCAACTACTTTCTAAATACTATTCATTCATAAAGCCTTTTCTTCAGTAATCTGAAACTTTTCTTGACCATTTAGATCACAGGCATCTCTCTGTCTAGTGATATCTCAACAGCATTATTGTAAGAACTAAACATTTAACATTCAACTCATTACTCTCCTATGAAAATTCTTGAAAAAGTTATCAACAATGTTATCTTACTTTTAATATGCATTTTGTTTCCTCCCAAATTATATTTAAATGACTTGACAACAAAGTTGTCTTTCCATTCCCACATGGCTAACACTTCCGTACAGAGTAGGCATTCAACAAATGATTGTTAACTAATCAGGAAATGTACGTGATAGCACTTTGAAAAATATAAAGCTACACAAATATCTCATATCATAAAAATTCTACCATCACTTTCAAAAGGCTTTTCTTTTTCTCCATAAATTCCAGAGTACATATATCTTTATTTATGTAATGAATACATTTATTATTAGTACATTGTGTGGAAAGGACATATTCATGGTCATTTAAAATGCTTCTGTGTTTGAAGGTGTCAATTTGTGAAAATAACACATTTCAATTTTTTCAAAAACCTTATACTGACATTTTCTTAGTTTTAATTTTCGTATTCTACACATGGGAATACAGCCTCCCTTTCATGATTCTACCTAATTAGAATTAAACATACAAATTAAAAAGAGTATTGATCACTCTGAAATATATGATAGACTCTCCCTAATGTGATAAAGGACAGGAAGAGAGGGAAAAAAATCTATATACAAGGCATAGCATTTAATTTCATATAAAAATGAAAATTTGGTATAATTTTCTATAAATAAAGCCATTACCTTAGTAAAAATTGATCCAAGAGTCTCTCTATATTAAAGTTTTTATTAAGTTGGAACCCTCTAGCTGCATTATAATTTTTGAAAAATTCTCCTTGAGTCTGAGAATTATTTGTTTGAGATGCTCATATTGGTACAATTTTTTATTGGCACACAAGGAATCCAATTTCCAGGTTCATTACCCAAAACAACACAGGAATTTGAAACAAGAAAATATCTTAGTGCTTGAACTATAGATCAAACTATAATTCATACACCTCATTCCCTTGTGGATTATTACGATAAGAAGAAAGAAGAAGAAAAAAGGCAATTTTTCTGCACACTTGATCGATGTTCCATTTGACCTCTGTAATGCCCTCTTGCCATAACCTTTTAAATACCATCTGCTCTTTTTGTGAAGAGTGTGATGGGAAGGAGTCACTTCCAGACAGCAATTGATTATAAGAACATTAATCAAGGGCATGGATTATCTGTAGCATGACACTGTGTGCTGTAGTTAAGCAATCTGGCCTTCAATATGATTGGAAAGGCTAATCCTACGTGGAAGCCTAAAACAGACTTAGCATCACATGTTTAAGGAGAACAGAGCAAATAATGCGTGAACATTTATTGGAATCTATGATAAATTTCAGCAATTTTAGGGCTAATTTGTTTACCCAGTCTAATGGGATTGGATTGATTATCATATGTGCTCATAAAATACTACACATAGCTCATGTTTGTTCCAATCACAGAGCACCGAAAAAGCTATGCAGCCTTTGCTTAGGACTAGAAAAAATATGCCATTTTCTAGTTGCTTGAATAACACATATATCTGATTTTTCCATTTATTTTCATAAGTAATTAAACACATTCTAAAATAGGCTTTAGCAAAAAAAATGATAAGGATTTTTAAAAAATTCTTTGAAGAGTTCATGTGTATAAGAAGAAAACCTCTTTTCTAGTTTAACTATGGATTTATTAAATATTAGACAAGTAGAACTTTTACTTCCACATACCTTTCTAGATGGCTAAAATTTATTTTATAAGTCTATATTACTGTTTGATACTATAAAAAAATTCTGCATTAAATGTCTATAGGAAAGAATTACAAATAAATGCTAAATGTGTGTATGCATTTGTGTTTGTGTATGCGTGTGTTTGCATGTATCATGGGAGAAAGGGAGGGAGAAGAGAGAGAAAGAAAGAGAGAGATTGTTTAAGTCTAAACATGCTAAGCATTTCCTTACTGCCTATTGTGCCTGTCCAGATCAGAGAAGTTTGTTATTTGTACAAGGAACTTCTAGGGAAAATTCACATTATCACTAAAAGAGGGGAGGCAAGTTAGCAAACAAAACAAAAAAAATGATAGAACAGTGCAGTTGTTGAAAGAATGGCCATTTAAACCCTGAGCAAAAAAACAAGAAAAATAAACTAAAGATATTCTATAAAATCATGAGAAAGCTTTTATTTATTTAAGCAATTTTAAAAATGCATATCATTTGTCACTGCATTGTTGGCCATGACGAGCCAAATTAGAGGAAATGCAGGAATCTAGAAAAGACAAAGAAACTACAGACAAGGTCATGAAGCAAAAGAGTCAATTTAAACTAAAATCATTTCCTTCTACCACTAAGCACGTTGTTCTTGGTGGGCAGAACTGCTGCTACCAGTTAAAGTTGCTCCCATGAATGAACACTAACCCATCTGGAGCTTAACACCCATGCGTAGACTCTAGAGGCCAAGAATTAGGAAAGGAAGGAAGGGTCTGGCCCCTCAACTTCAGTCCCACACTTTGCCCCTCTTTTCTTCTTTCTTTTTGGAGCTATTATTAGATTATTTTTATACTGTCTTGGGTGATGTTATAAGTATCTTTTAAAAATTATCCTTGTTCCTATTTTCTCCAGATTTCTGGGAAATTTCTTTGGCTTTGAATTATGGTGAGTTTTAAAAACTTTTATAGATACTTTAGAATTTTTAAAAATTCTAAAATATTTTGTGGTGATTGTTCTCTTCCTGGCCTTTTTCAAAGCATTCTATTCTTCTTATTAGTGTCTACCCCCTCCTCTAACATGATCAGTGGAAGTTCTTTATGCTAGAGTGTTGTTTATTACCTAGTTGACTTGCTATTGGTGATGGGATAATGAAAAGGCCACTCTGTTAGAGAATCCCCATAATGTCAGTATATGCAGGTCGTTTATGTAGATAGATTCCTTTACTTCCAAGACAGACAATCTCTGACACTGGGGATTATAGCCCTCCCTGCTGAGATTCTAGGAGAAGGGCAGGCTCGTTGGCTGAGTAATACTCTGAAAGGACAGATTTTCAACCTTTCCCTGCTACCCTCTACCTTTCTTAGGTGCCCAGAAATTCATCGCCTTCTCCATTCAATTTCCCTAGAAAATAAACCTCCATTGTTCTTCCTGAAACTACAGTTAATACATTGTGCAGAAATTTACCCCTGTTTTTAAATGCTTTACCTCATCCTCATTGTCTGCAGTTCCTGGTGCCTAGATGTCCTGATTTTCTCAGGAATTCTTCAAAAGTATTTGGCTTGTTTCACATGGTTGTCTTATTCTGCAGATCCTTCATGTTTTTGCTTACTAATAATCCAGCTAAGCAATTCTATATCAGTTCACATTCTTCTAAAAGATTTGCGTAATCTATTTTTCATTGATATCCCCCTCCAATGTATTTTCATCTTTGTCTCTGAGTAGCATTGCAAGATCAAGATAGGCTGTTTAAAAAGATTATATTCATTTATTTGTGGGCAAGGGTACGGGAAACATCAAGATATGTTGCAGTACCTCAGGGCTAGCAATAGCTGGGAAAGTGTCCCTTTCTAGAACTGTGGTAAGTAGAATAATGGAACCCAAAGGAGGCCTACATCCTCATCCCCAAAACATTTTGCCTTACGTGGCCAAATGGTCTTTGCTGATGTGATGAGTTTAAGGACCTTGAAATGTGGACAGCATCCTTGATTATCCAGGTGGGCCCAATCTAATCACATAGGTCCTCAACAGCAGATAAACTTTCCCAGCTATGGATAGAGTGAGAGGTGGCCATGGAAGAATGTTCATAGAGATGAAATATCGTGAGTTTTGAAGATGGCAAAAGGGGGCTATGAGCCTCTAGGTCCCAGAAAAACCAAAGGAATGCATTTTTCTGTACAGCCTCCAGAAAAAAAAAAAAAAAAAAAACCCTGCGACCCTATTGACATCTTGATCTTAGCCCAGTGAGATAAATGTCAGACTTATGATCTACAGGGTTGTAAGATAACATGTTTGTTTAATTTAAAACCACTAAGTTTATGGTGATTTTTTATAGCAGCAAAAGTAAACTAATACAAGAATAGAATGGACAAAGGGAAAAATAAATTGGCACAACACAGAGAAAACATCTCTGTAGAGAACTCCCCAACAGAATCTACAGCCTTCAGTGAACTTGCTCACTTGCAGTGACAACATGGATGAAGTTTGGAAAGTAATACCCAACTTCACTCTTCCCCATTTCAAATATTTTAAGCCCCTCTAATGGCCAGGAAAAAAAGAGGAAATTAAAGAGCAAAGAATGTGATTTATAGAAAGTATAAGGAAGAGAGGAGTGGAGGAATGGAAAGACAAATGGAAAATACCTGGCATATATTTGCACTTGTTTTCCTTATTTTTAATTCAGTCTCATAAAGCAGAGAAGATGAGCACATTGTTAATATTACATTTAGTATTACAGTCTTTATGTCTTAAAAAATGGTAAACAAATGTGTTAATCTAAAATATGTTGTTATAATACAGCATGTAATGCTTACACTTACTCTTGCCAGACAAATTTGCAAGCACTTTCCGTTTATCAGTTCACTTAAGGTTCAACACAGACTTTTGAGGGATTAAATATTCCTATTTTTCCTCTTTTTTTTTGTTTTGTTTTGTTTTGTTTTAGAAGAGGAAATTTAGACATAGAAAGTAAAGTAACTTGTTAATAAGTGGTGAAGTGAGGATTTAAACCCAAACAGTCTGGTTACAAAGCACATGCACGTTGTAGAGTGCTTTATGCCAAAATGCTGCATCAATATTTATATTAAATAAATAATGAGATTTGATGATTCATAGAAAGTATTCCATGTTTCATAATAGAAGAAAAGGAAATTAAAGATCTTTTCTAAAAACAATAAATATTAAAGAAAAGTTTTTCTTAGCCTTCATTCTTTGCCTTGACTATTGAAGTTTTTTTTTTCCCCTTGTCTCTTAGCATCTGCCTTGTGTGGGTGTGTTTGTAATTACAAAAAGGTAATTATTTTACCTAAAGCTCTTAAGCAGAGAGAGTCAGTCAGGAATGCTTATTGGCTTCCCTTGGGTGTAAAGCTGCTCTACCAGAAACTGAGATTAGTGAAAAAGAAAAGTCCTCACAGAAAAGTAAACAAACAATTACAAAGCAAGATGATAAGCATAATGAGTACAGGGAGTTAGAAAGCAAAAGGACACTTTACTCACATGGAATCATGGAGTAGCCAAGGCAGTCCTACGGAAGATGATGACCGAAGGGGTAAGGGTACTGATGACTACCCCAGGAGAATTTGATTAAGGAAAGGATTAAGAAAAGATGTTCCATGAAGGGAGAACATCATGTCCAAATAGAATTGGACCAAGGGAACCAGTATGTAACTAGAGACTTGTAATACTCCCATTTGATTGAAGCATAGGGTGGGACGTTGAATTGGCATTCGATGATTTCTGTAACCCTTCAAACCCTGAAAAAACAGGTTGATATTTCCGATAATTCCCATCACAAATTTAGACCAAATCTGTATAAACATTATGCTGAACTTGATGAATATTCTATCTTTATTTCATTCCCTCAACTCAGTTAGTTGTAACTTGACATTACTTTTTCCTTCTCATCTCGATAACTTTTAATAGGATTTGACCATCTATCAAAGAGGAACAGGTAACAGATAAGAGTGATAGCTGCTCCATTTTCAAGGACTTTTATTATTCTAGAAGTGTGCTAAGTAAGATTTTATATATATTATTCATTTCCATCTCTTCCATCCTCCTCTGTTAAGCTTTCTGTGATTGCTAATCTTTCTGTTCTGTTGTAGCATTAATACATATATCAAGCAATTTAATAATTGATACATAATGCAAAATTATATTTAGTTACTTATTCTTATTAGTTCTTTCATAGTAATTTTCCTGTTATTTACAAGAATTTGCACTTGCCTTGTGAGAAGGAATTTAAGTAGCTAGCTCTCTCCAGAGGTTCTTGCTTGAATTAATTTAACATCCTAAGAGTTTCTTCAGTACTAAGATGGTTATTATAATGCTTGGCTTAGAGAGAATTCAGTGTGAGCAGTCCATTGTTATTGCTTCTAGCACCAAAAGGCATCACACTTTTAAGCCCAACCATGCAGAGCCGCTTGCCCAGGGCCGCATGGATATTCTTGTAAGTCTACATTGTGCCAGCCAGTCAGTATAGGATCTGAACAGTCAGATTTTAAACATCGCTCAGCTAATGTTGAGATGTATATCCATTTATTCCCAAAGGCCAATCACTGGTTAGGTTGGCTAGGTCCAGCAGCTTCCCTCTCCACAAATTTCTCAAATTCTAGCCCTGAATATAGACAAGGCTCAAAAAAGATAGTGTAAACCACATTCAGATTGGCTTAATTATTTTACTACAGCTATGAGCAGAAAAACACCTTTGACCACATGTGTGTTAGCCATTCTTTAACCTTCTACATAGGGATTTTCAACCACAGAACTATTGACAATTTGGTCTGGATAATTCTTTATTGAGCAGGACTGTTATGTGCATTGTAAGATGCTCAGTAGCATTCTTGGCCTCTACGCACTAGATGCCAATAGTATCATGTTAAAGCGAAATTATTCAAACATTTATTTATCTAAAAATGCACTAGATACTTGTTAAAAACAGCAATAAAGACTCTATTTAAGGATATTGCAATTAAGTTCAAGACTATTGCAATAGAGGAAAGAGATTGAACTCAATTCCTGATGCTCCAAAGACAGCTGCGGATTTATAGCCAAAGACCAGAGTGGAAGGGGGTGTCGATGAATAGAATATTACTAAAAGGATCTTGATTAGATATCAAGGGTAGTGGGATTTTTGCTAAAGTGACTTAATAGAATTCTTGTTAAAGGCAGGCCAACACTTAGATATGAAGGCGGGGGGATGAGGAATTTAATCAGATATATTAGACATCAGGGATAGGGGTAACAGGGTTTGCACTAAACTGACTTAGCAGGATTCTTTGCTAAAGTTGAGCCAAGGACATAGAATGCCAAGGTCAAGGCCTTATCAAGAAGAAGGCTCAGAAAAGCCTGACTAAAGTTTGCTCAATAAGGGAGTCTTTGTCAATCCGCCCAACCCAAAATAGTGATAATAAAAAACACTTCTAGACATTCCAAATGTTCCTTGTGGGGGACAAAATCGCCTGCCATTGAAAACAAATGTTCTAAAGGATTAAAATGAATAGAAAGGCAGGTTTCTTAACAGGACTTGTGGAATAAAATTATAACATCACATCTAATTCTTCCCAGCCCCTATTCTTTCTGTAACCTCAGGATGGTGTATAAACATCTGAAACACACCGGGGTAGGGTGGGTAATCACTCTGTGGTTCTCTCCTGTGCACGTTAATAAAATTGTATGCCATTTTTTCCTGCTAAAAAATAAAGTAAAATAAAGGTTTATGCTGGATGCCTTTGTGCCCTATAATTTCACTATCCAAGAGCTAGGCTTTACTTTTCTGTTTAAGTCAATCATAGACATAGACTTTTAAAATTACAAAGAGAGAAACAAGAGGGAGTGGAGGCTAGGTACCCACATCTGCATTTTATAGGAGAGCTTTTGGAGTCATAGGCTATTTGTTGTTGTTATTTTAGGTAATTTTCTATTAGAAGCAATACTACTGGATATTTTGTCATTCACTATTTTGATGCTTTATACTTGTCTTCTCTTCCAATAGCAGCTAAATCTTAAAGGGATTTTAAAGAAGAACAGAAAATGACAAAATCACGTATAAATTATGTTTTTAAAAACTACCCCCTTTCTAAGGAGACATTTTACATATATATAGGCACATATATATGTGTGTATATATATATATATATATATATATATATGGCATATATATGCCTTTTACACTTCTCCAGTGAGCCTGATGAAGAGATTCTCAAGAAGTTCAACTAAGTGGAAAAATATTTGATGTGACTATTAAAATTTTCACTTTGCAATTGTTTATATGAGTTATTTATTTTAGCAATCCACATGTATGTAGCTGTGTTTGTTTTCTTTATTAGGAGAATGCTAGTATCCGTCAATTTGAATAGGATAGGCACTGCTTGCTACAACACTTACAATTAACTATTTCTAGAAAAGATATATGTTTTAGCATATCTTATAAAAATACTTCCATTAACAAACACTGTAATTAGATATTGAATATACTGGAAAACATATATCATATGAACAGATTTATAAACCGGATAATTAGAGAGTTAATTTAAAAGTAGAAACATTGAGCAGTCATAAAGAACTGCAAACTCATTAATCTGTTGTTCTAATTTTCGTTTAACTTCTCCTATTCAATAAAATGCTCTGCAGTTTTCTTTGGTCTAAATGGCTGCTTTGGTTTTTATATTGTCACCAGTGTAAACTTAAGATACATTAATTTAGAAAGCATGATTTACTTTGGCTTATACATGTATTGCAATTTGGGATTCTGTCTGACAGCAACTTACACTGCACATAGTCTCATCCCAGTTAATTATCACATATTTGGATGGAGAGTGTAGAGTCACTGTAGATGATAATTAAAAGATGAGTTAAGTTAAAAAAAGAAGAAAAAAGGCAAAACTCATGATTTGACTTTACAGATGTCTTTCAAAAGAACATTTTCAAGTACTAGATAATTGCACTGCAGATGCATGGCAAAAGTGATTCTGAAAAAATGATATTTTTGAAACCAAACAAATTTTGAAATAGCCTATTTATGAACAAATTCTGTAACTTAATAAAATGAATTAAATTTTTTAAGCAGGCAAGATTTTTCTCATTTTAAGTTATCTAATGATCATGCATCCATTTTATTAATAGTAATATTAATTTGATTTTCCATTAGATTTTTCCTACACTTTAATTTCCTATTTCAAAGTAATAACCAGCATCCAAGATGATGGTGGCATTGTATTATCCAAAAGTTAAAAGCCATACTTTTGCCTAGAGTGGCTAGATGGCAACAGAATTACTAGAAATTTTACTTCCAGAGCTGTCCAGAGGTAATATTTTAGTTATATATCCTAGTCAAAATAATGAAAAAAACGTAATTGTTTATGCCTATGAAATTTACTAAAGTGACAATTTGGTATTTCTGTGCTCTCATTCAGTAATACAAGAATAGATTCAAGGAATGTTACACTTTGCTAATTAAAAGAGTTGTTATTTTAGAAAAGACAGTAACTACATATGCGTTAGAGAATCAGAGTCTTGTGAATGTATTCTACACTGATTTCCATGTGTGTCTAACTTACAGCACTCTTTCTTCAATGGGGAACTTTGTGTATATCTCCAAACACACCCTACCCTAAAATATATTCAGTAGTTTTTCAATGTTATAGATCATCTAAGAAATCTTAATATTCCAAGATGACAAAGACGGAATAGCTCTAACACATAAACAGCAAAGATTTCAACAGTTCCTTAAATCATTTAAATCTTAAATGATGACTAATGATCATGGCAATTGCATGTTTCATTATTCTTTAAATAAATAATTCAGTAAGATTGTCACATCTTCTGATTTTAGTTCAAGAAGAGATAGCGACATTACTTTGTTTTATGTTACAGCCACATAGATGAACAGGATCACAGGATATTGTTTGTAGCTCTATATTTCCCCTAATATAACCAATGCTATTGAAAATTATGCTATGCATGTAGCATTTTTCCAAGTTGACTTCACAAAAGCTTTTTAGGAAGGAATTAGTTTGAGAACCTAGGATTATTTGTTCAGCTGGTCATCTATTATATTTGTTCCTTCTTTTTTAAAATTAAATTTATTCACTTTCCTTTTTGAATGTAATGCTGTTCAATGATTCAAAACCAAAAAGTATCATAAAAGAGACAAAGCGAAAATCTTTCTCCTGGTGTCTTTTCCAGCCTCTGTTTTCCCATAGCTTGCCCTGTAAATAAACACTGTTTGTGATTTCTATGTGTCTTTCTATAACATATTAATACATGTAAAAGCAAAAACAGATACCTTACTTTTCTAATATTTTGTTTTTATCTATACCTCTGTATTCGTGGATTCTGCATCCCTGGATCCAGCCAGGGATGGAATATATTCAGAAAAAAAAAAAAATGAATGGTTGAGTCTGTACTGAATATGTACAACCTTTATTTCCATGTCATTATTCCCCAAACAATACAACTATTTGCATAGCATTTACATTGTATTAGGCAGTTTAAGTAATCTAGAGACAATTTTAAGTATATGGGAGAATGTGCATAGGTTATATACAAATATTAAGCCATTATTTATAAAGGACTTGAGAATCCCTGAATTTTGGTATTCCTTGGGTCCTGAAACCAATCTCCCATGTACATCAAAGAATGACTGTATAACACGCACACTTTTCTGTTCTTTTCTATTTAATTATTTATTTTGGAGATCTTTGTATATCAGCACATAAAAATTTCCTCATACATTTATGTCACTATGTAGATATAAAGAATTTATTTATTTATATTGTTTCCAACTTAACTATTACAAATAACGACCTGAATAAACTTTAAAATATTTCATTTCACATATGAATATCACAAGCATAAATTCCTAGATGTAAAATTGTTCCACCAAAGTATACGTGTTTTTAATTTGATTGATGTTAGCAAGGAACTCTTCATAAGGTTTGTACCAAATAGTAATCACACCAGCATTGTGAGTGCCTGTTTTCCCACAGCCTCATTAATAAAATTTGTTGTCACATTTTGAGATTTCTCTCTCTCTCTTCCTCTCTCTCTCTATTTCTCTCTCAAAAATATTTGGTGAAGGTTTAGTAAATATAAAGCTTCCAATGATATTATCTCTCCTAGATATTGTTTTACCTTCTTTTAACACTGCATGTTGTCGTGGAAAAAAATACGAATCCCAATAAATTTCTCTCTCAAAGAGATGTGATTTCTTTTTTTAGCCAAATGGTCTCCTCTTTTATTAATTCTCTTTAATTGTACATAAGTATTACTATTATATATTTTTAAATTATATTCTATTCCATTATTTTGATTTATTTCTTTATAGATTCCAATTATGTATATACTATATGCTTTTGCCTTCCTTCTAAATGTATTCATGTATTCTCTTATATTATTTAACTCTTATTTCCATTTCCTTGTGCTTGATTTTCCCTTTTCCGTTCTGTCTCCTACTGTCTTTTCTACAGGATCATTTTCCTTGAGCTCCTTCCCAGTTTGTCTTTATTGCTGTATGCTGCGGTGAATGTTCCCTGCTTTTTCCTTCAATTCTGTATTCCCATTTGTTTCCTCCATATTTATCATCCTCTTAGTTGTTCTTTTTATTTCTGTGTCATGGTGTTCCTTTATCAAAGTGTTTGATTTACTAAAATCTTAATTCATGAGAAAATTATGGCCAGCGTTGGTATTTTCTCTGTGGGAGTATTTTTTTCTAGTCACCTTGTCTGTTGGTAGGATTCTATGTTGTCTTCTTTTTGTTTTACTTACATTTCTTTAAAATTACAGTATGTCATTTCCTTTATTATATTATTAAACATTAACTATTTTAAATATGCCTGGTCTACCCACATTTATTCATTTTCTTTGGGAAGTGGTCCAGTAATCTGCTAGGCAGGGAAGTTTTTATATACTAAAGACTCGCTTCATCTCTGCTGCCCCAGAGACAGACTGAATGAATTGCTTGTGAGTCACTGTGCTGCTCCAAGTCCTGAGCCAAATCACTTGCTGAAGAGCTTCCTCTGTCTTTTAATTCACCCCAAATTCCACATTTCTTGTTGAAATCAAGGGATATACATTTAGAAAATTTACTTTTCTTGTAACTGTTACTGCCCAACCAAGTTCATTGCCTGCTGCTCAAGAGGAAGCCAATGCATTGAGACAGCAGGTGTTTCAGCAAAGAGAGCATTTAATATCACATGTGAGGAGATGGGAGGATTTTCTCAAATCCATCTCGCTGAAAATTTGGCAAAAAGGCTTCTTAAAGATAGTTTGGTGAGCTGAAGTCCAGGCAATCGAGTCTGCTAATTGGCTGGGTTCAGGTTGGAACAAAATGGGTGTAAAAATCATCTTCTTTGCTGAGTCATTCTTGGACAGGGGTCACAATACCAGTTGAGTCAGTTCCTCAGTATGAGCCACTGGTCTGGGTGGGTCAGCTATTCCACTGGAATACAGGGCCTGGAAGATAATATCAAAAACTAGCCATAGGTTTCACAAGAGTGATGTTATCGATGGAGAAAGTTAAGAATCTTTATGACCATGAGATATATGATTCCTGAGTAGCAATTATAAGAAAGCAAACTAGGGAACAATGGCTGGTTATTATCATTATTTTTAGTGGTGCCTGTGCCTTTGCAAAGTTTAGGCCCTCACCACAGTTTTTGCCTTGCACCTCTTTATTATTGAATAATTTGTAATGGACAGTTTCATAATTTTCTGAAATAATGCTCACTTGTTCTTACTGGCATTATTTACACTTCTCTCCCTATACTCTAATATAGTTTTTGCCCAATCATAAATAATGTGATAGGATTTATACATAATTTGGAGTCTGTGGATTACATTTGCCTCTGGTTTCATTGAAAAATGAATTTGTAAGTTTTTTTCTCTTTTTATGGTTATTGTTTTTGTTTTAAACAATTTTCATGAGTAAAAGAGGAAAACAAATACATGGTCATAACTATGCTTGGAATCCAACCTGATTTCTATTTTAACACTTCTCCCGTTTTCTAAGACCTACTGCAGCCTCTTTCTAACATCATTTATGTTCTCACTTTCAGTAGATGTCTTCAAAGACTACTTCAAAGGAAATTTAGATAACCATCAGCCTGGACATACACATATTCTAGTTATTATAATTAGATACCAGATTTGAGTTTTTACAACTATCATTTAAGAACAATAACTACTGCTGTGTTTTACATGTAATTATTCCTTCATTTTTTTATCTACCCAACTATTTTGCATCAAAAAAGTATCAGTTATTTTTGCTGTAAGTATTCAACCTTTCCCTTTCTATTGCAGCCTTTTGATTAGCATTTCATTCAATTTCCCTTCAAGCTGGTGGCCAGCTTCTCCTCTCCTTCAGAGCCAAATTCCCAAAAGATTTGCCTACATTTTGAAAATTCATATCTCCATTTTTTACCTCCTCTTTGTTCTTTTTCTGACTCCAATCTAGCTTTCACTCAAAGTACTTAGATCAGTAAGGGGACACAATCATGTATTACTTAACCATGGCAATACATTCTGAAAAATGCATCCTTAGGTGATTTTTGTCATTCTGTGAAAATCATAGCACATATGTCCATAAACCTAAATAGTGTATCCTACTTGATACCTAGGTTATACAGTATAGCATATTGCTCCTAGGATACAAACTTTTACAGAATGTTATTGAAGACCATAGAGGATTGTAACACAATGACAAGTATTTATGTATCTAAAACATATCTAAACACAGAAAAGTTATAGTAAAATATGATTTAAAAAATAAAAAATTGGACCACCTGTATAGAGCTGTGAATGGAGCTTGCAAGACTGGAAGTTGATCTGAGTAAGTCGGTGAGTGAGTGGTGAGTGAATGTGAAGTGTACACCACTGCAGACTTCATAAACATCGTACACTTAGGCTATACTAAATTTATTAAAAGTTCCATTTTAAAACAACAATTTAATCTTAGTTTACTGTCATTTCACTTTACAACTTTTTAAATTTTTTAAACATTTTGACTCTTTTGTAATAACAGTTTAAAACATAAACATATTATACAGCTGTGCAAAAATATTTTCTTCCTTTATCTTTTTATTCTATAATCTTTTCCTATATTTTTTTTACTTTTTACCTTTTTAAAATAACTTTTCAATTTTTAAAGCTTTTGTTAAAAACTAAGACACAGTAGCCTAAGCATGCAAGTATTGATTTGCCAAGGCATTGTGTTAAACCCAGCATTCCATTAGTGAATGATATAGTTCTTACCCTCATAGAATTTAAAGTCTGATGGATGACACAGGTAAGCAAGGAGAAAATTACAGTATGGTATTTTTTATTTCATAAGTTTACTCTTATACCAGATAGTCATTGGAAGCCTAATATATGTCTCAGTCATTGGTCTAGGTACTAAAGATACAGTGGCCAACAAATAGCTCCTGTTATGTAACTCAAATTCTAATGGGGGTAACACACACTTTTACACATATAATATATAATATGTATGTATATATACATATACATAAAGATCTTGAAAGGTATACCCTATATACTTGTTTATACATCAATTTCTTATAAATTGTCATACTAAAAGTCACTTCAGTGAGCTTATTCATCTCTTAATGAATTAATAACCCTAAAGTTGGGCTCTACAAAACTGAGGCTAACATTCTGCTATGTAATAGCCACATAAAGCTACTAGTACTAGCTTCTAGCTAGTTTTTTTTCACATTATATATAACTGCTACATTTTTCTGGAGTCATAAAATTTTACAACCAAGAAGAATATTTTTTATGATGTCATAATTTACCATTAACATTTTGTGAGTTATTTGTTCTCACTAGAAATCTAGCAGAAACATATAATAGTGCAAGTATATTTGGACATGTACAATATGAGAATATTATCTATTTTCTTAGGGCACAACATATAATGTCGAATATCCTGAGCATTTTCCGGACAACAGGAGGCCAGTGGGAATCTCCTAGTCAGGACCCAAATGTGATGGAGCAAAGCGAGGAGCAGACTGCATGAAGACTGGAGAAAACAGAAACACTATTCTAGAAGGTAAAAATGTCCTGCTTCACTTTTTCTTTATTGTATATCTGATGTCTTTTTTTGTGTGTGAAAGATTATATGTTCAATAAAGGAAGGCAGAGAAAAAGAAAGGAATGAAGGGAGAAGGGAGAAAAGGAGGGAAAAAACTAAGCATGTGAGAGATGAATAAAATCTTCAGGAATATCATAACATTCAGTTTTAAACCTGATAAGTTTTTTCTTTGGTTCTTATTTCATCTCATTATCTAGAGAAAATAAGCATAGATATTTAAAATTTTAAGTGGCAATTTTAAAATTGTAGATAATTGTAATAAAGTAAAAATATCTGTCAAGTGACAGAGTATGTGTTCACATTGAGATAATTTTTAAAAAATAACAACTGCAGGCCATTATAGGTAGTAAAACATATGGCTGACATTGCTATATTGCTATTCTCATTTTTGCTGACTTTATGTTCTCTAGACTCTACTCCCTAAAGCCGCTTATCAATATATTGCACAATAGGAATTATAATTATATGAAATAAGTATGTAGCAGTAATACTAACCAGGAAACAATATTGACACTTCCTCAAGTTGTTCGTTTACAGAAAGGGTTTAGAGGAGTCTTATACTAAAAGCTCTTTCTGAATTTCTATTCAATTTTCTGATTGTGAAATGCCATGCTAAAAAGTGACAAATTTCTAATCCACTTACAATTAGAACTAAAAGGAGAAATAAATGATTTTACATTTTGATTTAGTTTATCAAATAACAAAGAAATGGGTGTAAGAGTTAGGGTGGAAGATTTTCGCCCAGCTTCTTACCAATTGAGGCACCAAACAATTAATGAACATGTTTCCAAATCATTGCTCTTTTTAAAATTGAAATCTCTCTTCTGCTCAGTAGAACACTGAATAAGAAAGGAGGTAAACAAAACATAATTTCATCAAGTCCAGAGAAGTGTATTACAAACAATGTGGAGTGGATATATTGAGTATTAAAGTAGCCTGGAATAGAACTTTGGGTATAGCAGTGGTTTTTAACACTGGATGCGCATTAGAATCACCTGGAGAGCTTTATATTGAAACATGGGCCTTCTCCCCAGAACAATTAAGTCAATTTATTCATGAGCATGTGGATATTAAGCAACAGTATTATTAAGACCTGTCCCTATGATTATAAAGTTTGCTCAGTGGTAAGAATCACTGAAACATAGTAAAAAAAAGTGTTTTGCACCACAGATAAGACAAATAAAAATGCCCACTCCAATTGCTTTTAATTTCATTAATTTCTTTATTTAAAGTATAATTAAGCTTTTTTCTAGTTCAGTCCAAACTTACATTTAGTGTTCTCCTAACATATGTTGAAAAAGTGTTTTTCTGATTGTAGAAGACGCATAGCAGTTAATGTAGAAAGTATAGTTTAGAAAGGTGCTTTGGATCTCTACCTTTTTAAACTGAAGAGCCAAAAATTTAGTAATCAAAAAAAGAGTATTCTGTTTATAACTAGCATTTATTTAGTAACATTGATAGGGGCCAAACTAAACAATAAAGACAGAAAATCATCCCATCTATTTAGCATATGTGCTTTCCCAAAAGTGAAAAAAAGCTGAATTGAGTAGCTATATTAACACACGTGCATCTAGTATTGCTAACAATATGACGATAAGAGTAGATATGGTCTTAAACAGTTATAGATGAAATTTAGAGTTTTCAAATATTAAAAATATTGGAACACTGCTGTTCCGATATCTTGTGATCATTACCAAACAAAAGGACTACACAATGCCAGTCTTTGTGTTTATGATTAGAATTGTTTTCTATTGCGAGTAGAAAATATAATGCTGTCACACATCAGGGCCCAGATGCTTTGCTGATACCAGGCATCCCAGAGCACCTGTTTTCACATTCTCGCATGCACTTTAGTTTGTCATTCACGAATGCCCTGTGCACATATTTGGCAGTTTGCTTGTCCACTGTTTTGGCAGTTTTCCAAAGACAAGTACACTGAATGTTACCATTTCTAGGTGCAATGGTTTCAAAATACATTTAAGTAATTCATCATCTCTATAAGCATTATAGAGGCATTATAACTATGGCAAATTGCCTAGGCCAAAATAATTCTGCCTAAAATCTATTAATCCAAGGATTTTAAATGGGATTACATATGATTTTTCTAAATATCTTATATCAACTTCATATATCCAAAACTCAAAGAAATTAGAAGACTTACTGATATGATGTTTATTTCTTTTCCTTGATTCTGGGAAATACAAAGTATGAGAATATACATAGAATTAATTTTGTGTAGATTTTAATTGTTGATTAGACCATCCTGACACTATTTAGGAACACACTAAAAAAAGTGAACAAATAGCAACCTTCAAATAATTAAATTGGTTTTTCACTTCAAGAGCTGTAACTATAATAAATATGTCCAGGGATTGTTAATTAAAGCTGGCATTTCTTTTCAAGAATATATATAGAATGAGTATATGCTACTTTTATATAAAGAAAGATCAAGTCCATATTTAAAATGTAAAATCATTTTAACAGTAGAATGTCTATTGTGACCAACTTACTTTTCAGGAAGATCTTTAACTTTACGATATAATGACATCTTAATTATTAATAAAATATAACAAATAAAACAAGGCATTGGAGTTAAAGTAAGTAATTGGGTAAAAGAGGCATAGTCAAGTAAGTCATAAATTCTAAAATCATTTGGTAAAACCACAAAGCACTCAACTCTATCTTTTCCCAGGGGGTTTAGAAAAAAAGCTATTAAAAGAATGTTTTACGTGCTGATCATTTCAAATTATAGCATGTAAAGGATTAGTCAAGTAACTAGTGTATACAAAGACAAATAAGAACAAGATACTGTCTCCATAAGTTAAGTACCCACATTCTAGTGGTGATTTGCTTGTGTGTGCCCACACAGGCAAGTGCACACATACATACACATACTACATGCATGAAGATAACATAAACGCAATTATATGTTTAAAAACCCACACTCCTAAATGCAGGGGGGAGAGGTACACAAATCATATTATTTAATAGAGGTAGTTGACTCTTTAGAAAACACCTAGTGGGCATTTTTACTTGAGTGTTTTCCCCTTTGCCCATCTCCCTACTGTGGATAGGATGGGAGTGTTTTTCACACATCCCCAAACTATACTTTTTTGAATAATAAATGAATTTGACATTTCATTTTTTCCATGACTGGTATACAACACAAGGGTTTAAGGATGATCTGGAATGAGGAGAGAATTAGAATTAGAGGGCAGGATCTGGGAGAGCAAATCAGATGCTCAGCTGCTTGATAGTATGTGGGCTCAAGGAGTTACACAGCAAGCGAGAAATTTCTGATGGCAGAGAAAACTGAGGGACTCTTAAGCATATTTACTCTTCCATGATTTCCTGTGTTTTCCTGGTATACCTCTTTAATGATCCCAAACTTTGCCATGTTAAAAACAACAATTGTGCCTCTGTAGTATTTTGCCAAATTGAGAGAAAAGCACCTGCTGTATGTTGAGGTAGTGAAGACAGAGAACAGCTGCTGCAGGACATGAGGACAATGGATCAGACATAGGTAATAATGGAGAATAAAGTTGGACACACAGACTCAGGACCAGATGTGAGTCATTTCCTAAAAATACAAATAGGATAGGATTATACTTGAATGTGGCTGCTAGATGGCTGGCACCAAAGTAAGCTGATATGTAGAGAGAAGTTAGTGAAGTACTGTTCTAAAAATTCCAGAGAAGGTACCAGTCTTTTCATAGTACATGGAATGAAGGCTTAAATTATTTTAATTGGAGGAGTTAATAACGTCTGGGATATTAAAATGTATGTTCTCTGATAAGGGCTATGACAAAAGCAAAGTGCACTAAGGCAGCAGGAAAAACACAGATGTTTTAGTGGCAACAAGATGAGCAGTCATTTCCTACCTCCATTTATATGCCAAGTGGTATCAGGGAAGTGAACAACCCTCTTTGGAACATGTTTCTCACCTATTAAATAAGATTAATAATGCTGACTTTGTTGGATAGATGTGTACAACAAATGTGTTTAAAGCACCTGGCACAGCATAGGCACTGAATAAATCTTAGTTCCCTTTCCTAATTGCCCTATCCATCCTGCTCTCCAATAAGGACTCTAGGAGACAGAGGCATTGATTCCAATTAGAAGTCAAAAACTTTTTTTTTTCCTTAAATATTGGCCATGAGTTGGACCTTGTAAAATAAGTATGTAAAAATACTTTCAGATATGGATTTATTGGGGAACGTACTAAAATTACAAGGACATTTAATATTACATATGTAGATACCCTTAAATGCAAGAAGGGTTCATAGAACAGTCAGTAGAGAACTGCAGCTGGAATAGAGATTTAAAATGTGTGATAGGCAGAGTTTGGGATCTCGTAATCTTTGCCCACTGGTGTTATGCCTGTGAATATATTACCTTATACCATAAGAGAAAGGAAGGCAGAAGAGTTTCTCAGAGAGACGTGATATGAGAAGGATTTGACCCACTGTTACTGGCTTTGCAGATGGAAGAAGAGGGCCGTGAGCCAGAGAATGCATGTGGTCTCTAGAAGCCAGAAATGCTCCTTATCTTACAGCCAGCAGGAAAATGAGGATCTCCACATTTTTGCAATATGCTGAAATAAAAAAAAAAAAATGAAATGAAATGAAATGAGGAAAAAAAAAGAAGAATATGAGGATCTCAGTCCTACAACCACAGGGAACTGGATTTTTCCCTAGAGCCTTTAGAAACAAATGCATCTTATTGACATTTTAAGATTAGCTACTAAGACCAGTACAGAACTTCTGACGTGCACAACTGTAACAGACTGTTGTCTTAAGCAACTGAGTTGCGGTGGTTTAGTAAGACATCAACAGAACACTACTCCAGGATGGAGGGAGGGAATTGAATGGCGGAGAGATGTTGAACGTGAATTGTTTCTCAGCGCTAGTGGAGGAATTATTATGTTGCACTATCATGTCGCTTTTTTCTCCCCTTCCCCTCACAATATTTATTTAGAAACACATCATATTTTATGAGGGTAGCTAGAGGGGAATAAAGCAAATTCCAGTGACAGTTTCTTGTTAAGTAGTTTGGTTGAAGTCACGACATGGCATTCATTAAATGGCATAAGAGCAAAGACAACAAAATATCCCAGATATAACATAAAACACTAAAATTAAATGTCAAGAGGCTGGTACTGTAGAGAAATACTAAGAACCTAGTGGGATTCATTAAGAAAATCTTCCTACTAAATTACATATTTGCATTTACTTGTCCTCCTCAGTAGAAACTGGTTTTTCTGCTTTGGTAGCACAGAGTGAAATTGTTTGGTTTTGTACCAAAAATGCCACAAAACTTCCACTGTCTCATTGCCCTGGGGTAGTAGGTGATACATATATTTTCAGCAGAATAAATAGATATTTACATTTTAAAACCAAATATTTATAATTATTGCATTATGTCAGTGGGATCTTAGAAAATAATATCTGTAACAAGTGTTCAGTGGTTTTCTAAAAATAAAACTTTTCTTGCCAGCTCCCTGCTATTTTTTACATTAATGTGTTTCTAACTATTTTAAGATAATTTGAGGATGAGATATAAGATTTGATCTTGAAGGTGAAAAAAATGTAGGCTAATAAATAAAAGGCCTTCCAATGTATAGTCACCACAGTTTCCAGTCAATTATGGAGTGAAAGTGGTACTGTTAAAATTCCTTATCCCTATTAGCCCCTTATTTTCCACTTGTTTAGACATGGAGATGTCCACAAGTATGGTTGGTTATTAAATCTTGCACAGATTAAAAAATATATCCTACAGGGGCACAACAGACAGTTCCCTATAGGATGCCTTGTGTGTTAGGGATGACCAATAGGAAAACATCATTAATATTTGATAAGACTCTATTATTGAATTATTGCATGGTGGGGAGGCTACCAACAATTACAAATTTATGGTTATAAACTTGCTTTCAAATTGTTGAATTAACTTCCTTTGGGTTTTAATATTCTATTTCTAACATAATTCAACTGCAAAATCCTTACTATAGGTTTTATCTACTCTTGGACTTAAACAAGGAATCTTAGTAGATGAATCTAACAACCTAACCTTATAGAATGGACCAAATGTGCAATTTGAACAAATAGTCACATTTGGAATATCAGAGAAACATGTTACAGAATGACCAGAGAATATTTAAGATCATGGAAGGATTTAGGTTTAACATAACATATCCAAGATTCAGTTAAATTCCCTGTGAAAGCTATCAATTATGAAACCTTAATTATTACATTATCTTGCCATGTATAAACAGAAAAGAAACAAAAGGGAAAGAGGAGAGAGAACAAAGGTTTCATGGTGACAGAGAAGATAAATCTTGATTTGTGATCTTGGTAAAACTATCCACATCCAGGATGCCTT
>CAUYRT010025076.1:0-22928 GCA_963574885.1 Lepilemur ruficaudatus | reverse complement strand
TCCACTTAGGTGTTGATCAGTGAAACCAATTTGCTGGTGAGTACATGTGGTGCTTGTTTATCCATTCTTGGGATACTTCACTTAGTAGAATGGGTTTCAGCTCTATCCAGGAAAATACAAGAGGTGCTATATCACCATTGTTTCTTATAGGTGAATAGTACTCCATGGTATACATATACCACATTTTATTATCCACTCATGTATTGATGGGCACTTGGGTTGTTTCCACAACTTTGCAATTGTGAATTATGCTGCTATTATAAGACTTCTTAATCATCACATAAGTGTCATGAAGAGAGAGCATGGTATACTAGAAAGAACGGGGGCTCTGCAGTCAGAGGACCTGGGTCGGGCCCAGCTTGGCCACTGTCACCCGTAACTACCCCAAGCCTGTTTTCTCATCTTTGACAAGAGATAAGAGTCCCCTCACTACCTGCTTCAAAGGATTTTTAGGAAGATCAAATGAGATGTGCATGTCGGGACTCTGCAAAATGCTGTGCAGATGCCACTGCTGGCGGGTCGTACACTGACTTCCTCCGGTGCCCTATTGGTGTTGCAGGTCAAAGAGCCTCTCTATGCTTATGAATTCCAGAGACCCACCAGCCCTTATGTACCTAGTGGGCCTTGTATTAGGTCCTGGACTGGCCCAGCCCAAGTACCTCAAAGGCCACTATGATAAAACAGAAACAGTTCAGCTTTTCAGGCTCCCTCCTCACAGGTTTCCCTACACATTACTGTGAACTTGAACTCAAACACACACATAAAATGTGACTACCACGGCATAACACATCTGACAAGGAAGCAAGACATTAGTGTTATCTTTGGGCCAACTGCTGCATGACCTTAGCAAGTCAATTGATTTCTCTAGGTCTTCATGTTCGTCTCAAGTGAAGAGATTGGGCTAAATCAGACTAAAACCACATGCATGAAATTTTACATCTACACAAATTATGTGCATTTTTCTAGAGAGGGGTCTGTAGCTTTCACCTGATTCTCAAAGAGGTCTGTCATCCAAAAGAAGTTAAAAACCTGAGGCCTGAATAATCTCCAAGATTCCTTCAAGCACTATAACATTGAGACTCTGTGACTTCTCAGCAGTGGCCACAGAATGTTATGTCTAATCCTATATCCATTTGACACATGAGGAAACTGAGACTCAGAGAGACTCAATAATCAGCTCAAACTCACAGAGCTTGTGGTGTTGGGCTAGGGTTGGAACTCAGACTGTCTCACTTCAAAACCCGTGTTCTTCTTGCTAATCCCACACTGTGGAGTAGCAGGGATTCATTTTTAACTCTCAATTTCATGCACTCATTCTCTGACCACCACCTCCCCTCCTTCCCAACCCACCTGGTGCCCCAACTGCAATAATCCTTCAATCTCATCAGAACCTACTACTTCTCCATTGTGGTTTTCTCTCCCCTCATTACTCAGCCAATGTTTCAAGGTCAATATATGTAATAACTCCTTTGTGCACACCCTCTGCTCCTCCCATTTTACCTTCAGACTGCTTGCAAAACCGCCTCTCGTTAAATCCACTTCTACTCCTTTATCTATGCAGCTCTCAAAGTGGCTAGAGAAAAAGACATAATCATACCAACTAATCTCACTTTTGATTCATGATTACAACCTTCCAGTGGGCCCTTCATGTCACGAGTAGTCTCACTATACTTCCTGGGTCTATTCATTCTCCCACTGTCCTAGGCAGTGATTTTACACTTTTTCCTTTCTCCTCAACTCACGAATACCTCCTTCCCCATCCTCACTCTCAGTTGATGTTGCTTCCTACTTCACTGAAAAAATACAATTTCCATTAGACTCCTGCTACCACACTGCCCACCTGCTGGCCTCTGCAGCTCCTACCATGCCCCTATCTAAGGCAAACACCCAACCTATGCCCTAGATTCCATCTCCTCTTGCCCACACAACAACTTTGATCCAGCAACTATTTCCCCTCTCTCCTACATCATCAACTTTTCTCAGCTACAACACATCCAAAACTGAACTGCTCATCTTCCACTGTAAGCTTTCTCTCCTGCAGCCCTTTCCATCTCAGTGAGGGGCAACTCTGTCCTTTCAGTCACCCAGGTCAAAAACCTTGGAGTCATCCTGTCTCCTCCTTCTTCACACCCCATATCCAATCTGTCAGGCAATCCTATTGGCTCCACCTGTCAATATAACTAGAATCTGACCATTTCTCACCACTTCCTCTGCCCCTACAAAGTCTGAGCTAGCATCACCCCTTGCCTGGATGATGCTTCCTCATTCATCTCCCTACCCTAACCCTCACCTCTTGCACGCTGTTTCCAACACAGAAGCTAGAGGAATCTTTTTATTTTTATTTTTTTGTTTGTTTTTTTAGACAGAGTCTCACTCTGTCACCCAGGCTGGAGTGCAGTGGTGCAATCATAGCTCACTGTAGCCTTGAACTCCTGGGTTCAAGGGAATCTCCCACCTCAGCCTCCCCAAAAGCTAGAACTACAGGCACACACCACCACACCTGGCTATTTTTTTTTTTTTATTTTTTTGTAGAGATGGGGGTTTCACTATGTTGCCCAGGCTGGTCTCAAACTCCCAGCGTCAAACAACCCCCTGCCTTGGCCTCCCAAAGTGCTGGGATTACAGGTATGAGCCACCATGCTGGCCAAGAAGGAAAAGATCCTTTTAATTTATAAAGCAAATCCGATCACTCCTCTGCTGAGAACCTTTCAGTGGTTCCCTATTTTCACTGAGAACCAAAGCCAAAGTCCTCATGATGGCCCACATGATCTGGCTACCCACATCTGTTACCTCTTTATCCTCACACCCTACAACTCCCCCTGATTCTCTCTGCCCTGGCTCCTAGCAGGCACACTCCCACCTGAGGGCCTCTGCAATGGCTCTTCCCTCTGCAAGGAGCTCTCTTCCCCCAGATGCCCACAGTCAGAATCTCACTGCCCCCTGACTTCAGGTCTTTGCTCACCTGTCCCAATTCAATGACCCACCCTCACTACCCTACTCAATACTGCACCCAACCCCTTGTCCCTCCCCAGCACTCTCAAACCCCATTATTCTGCTGTACTTTTTCTTCTTCCGTAACACTTGTTGCCTTTCAGCATACTGCTTAATTTACCTATTTAAATTTACCTATTTACCTAGTTACTATATGTAAATTTACCTATTTACTTTTTGTCTTTCCTCATATACTCTTCCTCCCTCACTCCTCCCCCTACCCCACCCTATAGAACATAGTAGCCCCATAAGGGGAGGGACCTTTGTTTTTTCTCTGATGTATCTTAAGCACTTTGAACAGTGCCTGGCACACAGATGGCCCTCAATAAATACCTGTTGAACTGAATGGTTGAATTGAAGTCTAAACAACTTCACTATCTTCTGAACCTGCAAGCTGTATTTTGGCTTACTAAAAATAATTAAAGAGTGACTAAAGAGAAAAATGAACAGTTATGAGGCCATCAAAAAGACTGGAAACCCAGAACAGCCTCTTACCATCCTTTGCATATGCCACACAGTACACAGTGTCTTTGTGTCCCTTGAGGGGCTGAAGTAAGGTGCCATCAGATGTGTCATAAACCTGGCAAAAAACAGACAAAAGTACAGATTATCTACATGATACCTATTCATCAGGATTCCTGCAGCATTGTTACTGCTCTTTTTGTTTTTATAACAAAACACTTGTCAATATTCTAAATTTGTATCAAATAAAAACAGCACTGCAAAACCAGAGAGAACATGACTTAAAGTTGGGTAACCAAGAAGTGGAGGTCCCAATTCTATGTACTGCATGAACAGGAACAGACCATTAATCCTCGAGAATCAAAGGTTTGATTACTTACTCCATGGAAATTCTCTACAAACCTCACTCATTCTTATATGAATCTGGATATATGACCAACCTAGGCAGGCCCTCCTAAATAAAACCAGAACATACAAAGAGCCAGCTACAACATGATTAAATTTTAGTACTAGTCCACCCCGATATATCAACATCATAGAGAGATGTTTCATATATGCTACCAAGAGTTTAAAAGTCACAGACCTGAACTCTGGATGCAAGTAGAAGGGAGTATTATAAAACATTTGTAATGTGGATTTAGGATATGTGATAGCTGTGTAACATCCATCAGTACATGGAGATTTAAAAAACACACCATCTGAGAAATCAAGGCAAAACTTTCCAAAACGGATAGAGTGTTGGAAAAGATAACCTATGAAGAAATACTAAAAGGATTTGGATTGTTTACCCTAAAGAGAAGCAGTCTGTGGAACAATTTAACCCTGGTTTTAAGATTATGCAGTTACCATACAGAGAATGGATATCAGTCAGTCTGCATATCTAGAGACAACAGAGAACAGGAAGTGGATTTACGCAGGAGGAAGGAGAGATCATACAAAGGTTTTTAGGTCAAACAAAGAGTTCTCTGAAAATTACTTTTATACACTGGGAAAGGTTCCAGAGGGACCTTATGTTCTTTGAAAAAATGAAAATTAGGACAGTATCCATATGGAATTGTTTAGGTAGGCCAATGCCTAAAAGTTGGGGTCAGGCTAACTGGCTTTTCATGGAGGGAGTGCCTTCAGTCCTGTTGCTTGAATTTTTCTGGGGACAAATGTGAACTGACACTAGCCCAGTTTTAAAGGCATTTTGATTAATTGTTTTTAATTCTTTCATGGGTGCCTCAAAGTAAAAAGGGAAAGATTAATGACTCCAAAGGAGGTATTGTTCACAGGTTCCTATCTGACAGACAGTTTACTTACTTGTTTTAAATAGCCCTTTTCCTTCCCTATTAAAAAGTAATGACTAGTTTTCCGCCCTTGCCTTTTTTTATCTCAAAAAAAAAAAAAAAGAGTCAAATTTCAGCGTGGCTTATAAGAGGGAGGTGGAAAAAAAGCACTTAAAAAGGAAACTCAGAAAAAATCCTACCAGTAATCTGTTTCCTGCAGCCAAAATCAGTTGAGTTCCATCGGGCTTAAATGCAAGGTCGTATATACTAAACAGGAGACAAGACAAAAAGACAATTAGGAACCAAAGTGATGAGGTCTGCTAATGGCCAGGAAAATAAACTTCCATTATGAAATACTGAGTATGTATTGAGGAGAAAAATAATGGCTAAGAATTGCATTTGATCGCAAATTCCATTCAACCACCACACCTTGGCAGCCCATTCAATCAAGATCCACCAGTCAGTTAGCTCTTGGTCCCAATTTCCTCTTGTTCAGAAGCCAGAGGCCGGAAATGATTCAAAGGGTCAACGGTTGAGGGCACTAACTCTTCTAATAATACCATAAAGTCCAGACAACCTGAGAGAATGTGTGAGGGCTAGTAAACCCACACAGATACGTATTGAGTGCCTCTTAGGGACCAGGTGCCAACAACTAGGGGGAGATCATAGTCCCTCCCTGCCCTCAAGGAAATCACCATTTAGTGGGAAGGTATGAATCAGAAACACTCACAAAGAACTACCATAAGTCATCAATTCTAAGGCATACATTTTTTCACATTTTATCATCTCTAAGGTTGGGATGCAACATCTTATAATCCATGATGTGTCTGTTTAACTGGTAGCATTTTTTGCTTTCTTATTGATAATGCAAAATAATGGTATTTTATAATCAATGACCTCCCAGATCGGGTGAAATATAGAATAATATTGTGACAAAGGCTTTAAGAGATACACTAACACATTTATTACAGTCCTCAAAGGAGGACTGTTTTTAATGTCGGGATGAGGCAGAAAAGGAAGGTTGAGAGAGCCTGAGTGCAGCCATTTTGGCTGATACCAGACCCTAACCACCCTGAACAAGGAAGTCACCAGAAAGTTGGCCACCCAGGACCACCCAAGGATGGACAAATTACTAAATTTACAAACAGTTTGCCTTACAAACTGTTTGTGCTTACTTTTCTTTTCTTTTTTTTTTTCTTTTTGAGACACAGTCTTACTCTGTCATCCGGTGGCATCAGCCTAGCTCACAGCAACCTCAAAATCCTGGGCTCAAGCAATCCTTCCACCTCTGCCTCCCAGAATGCTAGGATTACAGGTGTGAGCCATCATGCCCGGCCTGTGCTTACCTTTCTATTACAGCAATTTATAACTAACCTTTACGGTCTGACTTCAGGACAATGCTGATCACGTACTGGATTTTTGGACACATAAAAACATTACCATTGCTCCATAAGGTGTCCCTCTTCTGCTCAGGAAAAGACCACTACTCTGTCTGTGGAGTAGGATCTATTGTCTATCTCTCTCTCGATAAACTTTCCTGTAGCTAGTTGGCTCTATATTGAATTCTTTCCAGTGTGAAGCCAAGAACCCATTTGGCAAGTTTAGGAGACTTTCTTCCCTTCATTGGCACATCCCTAAATCATTTTGATTTGAGGAAAGGATCAGAAAAAGCTTCAGAAAGAAAACAATATTTTAAAAAGGTAGGACTTTTGAGACATGTAAGAGGAGATTAGGTAAGTAGATACAACATTTCAGGCAGAGAAAACAGAACAAGCAAAGACACAAAGGTGGAGAATAGCAAGTTATCTAAAAAAATCTAATTTGACTAAAACATTTGGCTATGTGTAGGGAGAGAGAATGCTAGAAAAACAGGTTGGAGACATATTACAGATTCCTGAACGCCCCAGGCTGAGGATATCATTGGTTCAGATGATTCTGGTAAGAAATTATCAAGACAACACTGTTAAAGCAGCCTGTTGTAAAAGTTTAGCATGGATAAACTCACCTGGTACTTGTTAGTAATCTAAAAATACACTCTCTGTGACAGTACTTGGAGCCCGTACCCCAGCACTGTGCTGAGCTCTTCAAATGCACTATTTTATTTCATCCTCACAGTAATTCTGTGAAGTAGAGATTATTACTCTAGTTTATAGCATAAGGACACCAGTGCTCAGATTTCAGTCAAATACCTCACCCAACGTCACACAACGGGCAAGTGAAACAGCCGGGATTTCAACTCAGGTCTGACTCTAGAGCCTGTGCTCTTAATCACTATGCTACGTTGCCTGCTAATCCCTATCTGTTACCCTTAATACTTTAATAAAAATAACAGTAGCTAACATTTATTGAACACATTGATTACTGTGTGTGCCAGGTACAGTTTAAATGCTTTACCTGTATTATTCAATCTCAAAACAACCCTATCTTGCAGATGAGAAAATTAAGGCACAAAGAAGTTAAATAACTTGCCTGAAATAAAACTGCTACTGAGTGGAGGTGGAGCCAGGATTCAAACCCAGGCAGTCTGGCTCCGAAGACCACGATCTAACCATTATGCTCTGTGGCCTTCGTTATCATTATTAGCATATGTCACAGTAGACAAAATAACTAGCAATAGTTTTCATCCTTATCAACAGCAATGAAAAAAAAAGGTATTATCTACCTACTCAAGGAAGGTATTACATGAAGAATTCAGAAGTTTTTTGTATAGGCTCTATTGACCTCAGAAGCTTCCTTTAATAAAAACTCTTCACAATTATTCAACAGTTAAGCATTGTTAAAGAATGTAAACTTACATTACCTAATTTGATCCTTCAGACAACATAATGCAAGAGAAAGGACATGCACCACTGTACCATTTTTAATGATGAGGAAACTAAAGAAGAAACAGGCATGTTGTTTGTCCCCATCACACAGCTGGCTGATGAAGAAACTGGAACAAGGGTGATTGTCACATCCTTTCTAGCTGGGCATCCTTCCGGACAAAAGCAAACTCAGGCCTTGAGTTCTTCAGCTTCCTCAACATTATGTGGTAACAGACCTGGGCCTTCCTTATTTCTTATGCTTTCTTTCTCTGAGCCTGGGGAAAATTTCCTTGGCACATTTCACATTCTGAGAAGCAGGGTGGCAGAGTGAAAAGTAGAGGGTAACTGGGGCCAGAAAGCTGACCTCCTATCTGACCTTTCGTTCTCACCTACAAAACAAGCATAGAGAGGTGCCCTCTCACCTCACAGGGTATGCAAGCCAGTCTTATACAAAGCACTTACACCTGTGGATTGCTAGCATGGTATATGAGATGTGGGAGGGGGTCTGTACCTGTCATCTATAGTCATCCTTGGTTTTGCGGCTTCCTTTCTGCCTTGTACACATATGAGCTCATCAAAGTGGTTCCTGTGTGGCCTCTTCTTCATAAGGTCATTTGGGGTTGAATTATCAGAAAGTCATTTCTGAGAGTCCTATCTGGGCCAAACTAATAGCATCCTCTCAGATGTTAAAATTCATTTTTGTGAATTTCTTCACATTTACCTTCCTAAAATATAGCACATATGTCTGATTTGCCCCAATCTAAACTCTTACTGTACTTAGAATCAGTACAGTTCAGCAGGGCATGGTGGCTCACGGCTGTAATCCTAGCATTTTTTGAGGCCAAGGTGGGAGGGTTGCTTGAGGCCAGGAGTTCAAGGCAATGTATCGAGACTTCAGACCTTGTCTCTATAAAAAAGTAGAAAAATTAGCTGGGCATAGTGGTGCATTCCTGTAGTTCCAGCTACTTGGGAGGCTGAGACAGGAAGATCACTTGAGCCCAGGAGTTTGAGGTTGCTGTGAGCTATGATGACACCATAGTGTACTCTAGCCTGGGCAACAGAGTGAGACCATGTCTAAAAAAAAAAAAAAAAAAAAAGAATCTGTACAGCAGAGTCTCATTCTGTTGCCCTGGCTAGAGTGCCGTGGCGTCAGTCTAGCTCACAGCAACCTCAAACTCCTGGGCTCAAGCGATCCTCCTGCCTCAGCCTCCCAAGTAGCTGGGACTACAGGCATGCACCACCACGCCTGGCTAATTTTTACATATATATATATATGTATATATTTTTTTAGATGTCCAGCTAATTTCTTTCTATTTTTTTTTTTTAGTAGAGATGGGGTCTCGCTATTACTCAGGCTGGTCTCGAACTGCTGAGCTCAAGCGACCCTCCTGCCTCGGCCACTCAGAGTGCTAGGATTACAGGCATGAGCCACCAGGCCCAGCCAATGACCATGTTTTATACATTTGTGGACACACACTGCACAGCACTGTCCTAGACACATAATAAATATAATTGATAAACTGACAAGATTTTATCTTGAATCGTCAGACTTTAATTACATTGTGAGATCATAGATACTCAGAATTGGAAAGGACTCTAGACCTCATTTTGCAGCCCAACTTCCCCACCAGGGCAAGAATTCCCTATAGATGGTCATCTAGCTTCTGCCTGAACACTCCAGGGCTGAGGCACTCACTCATCTGAAGGCAGTCCATTCTACTGTAGGATGATTTTCTCTCTCCATCTGCTCTCTTTTATGAAAAAAGATAGATTGTCAAAAAATAAATTGTCAGATTCCATTGCAGAGAGATAGAAGGTGAGTCCTGCAAATTGCCCTCTGCCTATCCTGCACCCACCCCACTATAAACTGAAGTCCCAAAGTGCCTCTCCAAAGCCTGCATAATCTGACCCAGCCCACTTATTTGCTTTGTAATCTTACACAAATTATGTCATCTCGTTAAATCTTAATTTCTTCATTTGTAAATGAGATAAAAATTCCAACCTCACAGGTGTTTTGGAGATTAAACAGGTAATGTGTACAAACACATCTGTCCTACAGCAAGTACTCAGTAAATACTAACTGGTATGGAGAGTTACAGCAGATGCTAGCCTGATTGGAATAAGGTGTGCTAGCCTAATAAAGCATCATGGCTGAGATGAACCTGGAGCAGTGCATTTAAGGGAGAAAATGAAGGAGTTCACAGAATAAGAGAGCATTTGGGAAGGATCTTTGGGTAGGAAAACTGAATTTTTGGCTGAGCTGAAAAGTATAAATTTAAATGTTTCCAGCCTGGGGGAAGAGGATGAGGAGGACAATGTAGCAAAATGCACAATTTGACATGGAAGGTAATTGGGAATCACTCTAGGTTTACGAGAAGTAGAGTAACAGGATGACAGCAGCAGGTCTTGAAAAAGAGAGTCCCTGCTGCTAAACAAAGGTTAGACTGGAAGCAAAAGAGCAGACCAGGAGACAATGGCTGATTTAGTTGTGGGGGACTAATCTTTGATATCTGGGATATTTTTTAGTTCTACTATCTACTTTTTATAGTTTTTTGTTTTGTTTGTCTCATTCTGGGCTATCAGATGGCTTATCTAGCAGCCATTGGGATTGGTGGTCTATGGAACCCCTACACCCCTTTAGGGTGTTTCAAAGCTGTTATGGGCCAGAAACCAGATCACTAATCTTCATTCATCATTCATTCACTCACTTCTTCATTCATTCACGAATACATCAATCCATCAAACAGTAACAATAACTGCTAACTTGACTAGGCTCTGAAAAAATTTGGACATGAATAAGACATAGCCATTGCCTATAAAAGGGTTTATAGACTTCTGGGATAAACAAATTAAAAAATAACTCTTACACTCGACAGACTCCAAGTACTACAAGAGAGGAATGAACAAAATTCTGTGCCAGGGGTTGAAAACAGAGCAAATCAGGCTGCATTTGGCTAGCAAATGTTTTGTTTGGCCCACATGGTGTTTTATTTTGTTTTGTCAGATTAGGTGCCAATATGTAAAAATTAGGACATTTCACATAAAAAACCAGATTCCTAGCTTCTGGTAAAAATAGGAAGATCTGAGCATACTAGGCCAAATTCCTGCATGGTGGTAACTGGCAGGAGCTGAGCAGCAGCTGCCCCTTTTAGGCAGAGTATGAGCTCTCCAGTTTGCCACACTCCTTGCCACCCTCTATTACTCTCTGACATTGAAGCCAAATATTCAGTTGCCAGTTATCACTAGCTTGTGCTATGGGTACTTCTATAATAGAGTTAAAAGTAAAATGAGTTTTGCTTTTTTTACTCAAATCTCCCTTAAAAGTAAAAATAAAAGATACACTAGTAGGGCTATGTGTTTCAAGAAAAGTGGGAGATAGAAGAATATTCCTAGGGAAAACAGACAATTCCTTGTTTTAAAATGCAAATAAACATTTCCCATTTATGTTACCTGCCTGATTCCTGCAAACATTTGCGTTTCCCACCTCTGTAACACAGGGGAAAAATTAATGTTAGTGGCTGAAAGCACTGGCTTTGGAGTGAGGAACACCTGACCTTGAAAGCTGGCTCTACCACTCACTCGCTGTGCAACCTTGGCAAATTATCTATCCTCTCTGTGCTTCAGTTTCTCATATGTAAAATAGAGGTAATCACAGTACCTACCTCAGACGGTTGTTGTGATGAGACAATGAAATAAAAAACATGAAGTTCTCAGCAAGTGCCTACCACATAGCAAAGCATTAACTATCACTAGTGCAGAGCACAAAACAGAGAGGAAGCATCTCCAAAGGGAGCCTTAAATGATGTTTAGGATTTCAATTAGAAGAGATGAGGAAAGGCGGCATGCTTTATGCAGACAAAGGCCTCAGAAAAGACAGAAAACAAATGGCAAGTATCCTGTCCCAGTGGCCAAAACTGAGGCTTCACAACGCGGCTGAAAAGATCATGTAGGAAGATTCTGAAAGTCGGGCTGAGAACTAGCCAGTAAGTATTTCCCAAAATGTACCATGTACCATTGTATGATTAACTTAGGTGATAAAATGGAATAGGGCATTAAATAACATTCAATCATATGGTGAGAAAGTCGTTCTCCTTCGATTCTTTTTCAAACGTTTTATGGAATTTTTTTCTTTCTTTCTTTCTTTTTTTTTTTTTTTTTTTTGAAGCATAGTCTCACTCTGTCACCCCAGCTGGAGTGCAGTGGTGTTATCATAGCTCACTGCAACCTCAAACTCCTGGACTCAAGTGATCCTCTTGCCTCATCCTCCCTAGTAGAGGGGACTACAGGCATGCGCCACCATGCCGGGCTAATTTTTCTATTTTTAGTAGAGAGGGCATCTCGCTCTTGCTCAGGCTGGTCTTGAACTCCTGGCTTCAAGCAATCCTCCCGCCTCGGCCTCCCAAAGTGCTAGGATTACAGGCGTGAGCCACCGTGCCCACCCATTCTTTTTCAAACTTTTTAACTTAGAGAAAATCTTGATTTGATGCTCATTTTAAGCACCTCCCTGACCATACTTGCCAATGTCCAGTTTTAGAGGCAGTAGACCTCAGGTTTAAAGGCTCCGTCGCAACAGTATCTAGCTACAACTTACTAACACTGTTTCTCCCTGCTTTAACTTCCACAATTATCTTGCACTTACACAGCCAACGATACTGATTTTCATAGATGGAGAAATAAAGTTTCCACGTAAAATGTAAAATCATATTTAAACGAAAATAAGTGAGACAATTTAGGAGAAAACGTCAAGTAGACAAGAGTATGGATACTATGTGGACGCGGCAAAAAAAAAGCTGTGACAGTGTTTCAGAAACACTGTTGTGGGTACGAGAGGAGGCCAGGACGGATTTTGAGCAAGGGAGCGACAACACCAGATCATGATTATGTACAGAACCACCTCATCAGGCCATCTCCCGCGTAGCACTTCCCTTTGCCCCCTCTCCGAGCCGCAGGCAGCTCTCCACCCGCCACGGGCTGGGACGGCGACCCGCAGCCTCCCCGGCCTGGGGTTCGTGCCTCAGCACAGGCCGCAGGCCCGCTGCCCCTGGCAACCATGGTGGTTCGCGCAGAGACTCCGCCATCCCCGCCGGGGCTCAGCCTCCCGCTCCTCCCGGATTGCCCCGCTCCTCACCACTGCTCAACTTTATCTCTCCAAGTCAACACGGCTCTCATCGCGGCTTCGCTCACGCCTCCGGCCCCTCCCCCTCGCCGCAGCAACCGCCGCCACTCTACCGGCCACTTTGGCTACCTGCGCTACCCCTGGCAACGCACATGCGCGGTGATCAAAGCTCGAGCGCGCCTATCTTGAATGCGCATGACCAAAAGGGAAGTCGAGAAAAGAAACAAAAGGGGAAGAAGGAACAGGAGCCCAGAAAGCGCAAGCGCAACTAGGGTGCGCGCGATTGGTCGGGGCGGGCGGTGCGTCTTACCCGACAATGGATTTGATTGGTGGAACGTGGAAATGGCGGCTGTGGCCGAGGGGGCGGCCGGAAAGCAGCTGCGGGGTCTGGCGGATTTTCACTACCTTCAGAGTTTGGTTCCAAGTTCCACCCGGCTCCATACCCAGGGCGTCGCACCGTTCGGCTCGTTGCTGCAGCCAGAGCCTGCTTGATGGGCACTGCTGGGATGGAGAGTCCGAGCCCGGGGAACTGCAGAGCTGCCCCTGCGGTCACCGCTAGTGAGCTCCTGAGCCCAGACCGGCCGTGTGACCTCCGGCAAGTTTTGTCCCCTTTGGCGCCTCAGTTTCACCACCTGTAAAATGGGATCAGGGGACTAGATGTTGTGTGGACCTTTCTAACTTCGACAGAGGGTCGACAGAGACCTCGAGGTCCGCAGGTTTAGTTACTAGGAGCTGGGGTTGGAGCTCAGGACTCTTCCTGTGGGTTCGGCCCTGGGAAGCGCCGGATTTCCCAACCCGAAATGATTAGAGGGCTGGGAGGAGCAGGGAGGTTTTGTGGTGGAAAAAGAGGTCTGCTTGGGTTGGAAGGTCCTAGGAAGACCTTGGAGGAAATGGCATGTTAAGGGGCGCCCCAGAAATGAGAGATAACAGGGAACGCTACAGTCATTTATTGAGTACATGTATGTGTGTTATTTGAGGCTAAGATGATTTACCTACTTTTTTTTCAAAATTTAATCCTCAGAGCTACCTTAAAAGAGGTGTTAACTTCTTTTTACAGAAGAAACGAGGCTGAGGGGTTAAGTAACCTGCTCTTGGACGTACAGCTAGTAAATGGCAGAGCTGGGATTTCAGATCAGTCTGTTGACTTCAGAGTTTGTGTGGATTTCACCAGGTTTCAGTTTCCTTATCTCTAAAATTGGAAACTATCATTTTATAAGATCCATCTAGCACCCCAAAATTGTTTAACCCCAAGTTACTCAGAAGACCTTGATTCTAATTCTAGTCAGTCCCTCGTTCTTGTTTAGTTTCCCTATTTATAGAAAAGAAGTTGGATTAGATGATCTCTCTAGACCCATCCGCCTTTTAAAATGTGTAATTTAGTAATTGAGATGCACTTTACTGAAGTTTTTCAATAATAGTATGGGGAGAAGTATTAGACCAAGATTTGGTAGACTTGGGTTCTGGTATCACTTCTGCAAGTAACTTAACTTTTCAGTCACTCAATTTTATCAATAAAATGAAAGTAAACCTTATCCTACCTACCTCACAAGGTTATCATATGGATCAAGAATGAAGGAGATTTGAAAATTCTGTATCAGAAATTATTTATCTTTTGGAGGGTTACAACATCTGATGAAAGTGATAGACACTGTCCCCTAGAAAAATGCACAAATATGTAAAATTTTTATCTCACTTATTTGCAAAGAAGGGGAAGTGACTCACTGACTTATTTAAGCATTTCTTACTGATCCCAGGTTAAGAGCTCAGCTGTTGGTTCATATTCTCAAGTTTATGCTAAGTGTCACCAGAAATCTGTATAACAGCCCTGTCCAATGATTAAAAAAGTTTCTAACTTGAGCTTTTCATTGTACAAAGATTTCCAGTGCTTTTTAAGTCATATTGTAGAATAGGAAGCTGTTGGAGGACAGATTCCCATTGCACAAAATTGGTCTGTACTGACTTTAATCTCCCTCTTTCTAATCTGAATAATCCATGTAGTCCTTGCACTGTCATGGATTGAAATTGAATAAGCAGTGGAAAATGTATTTTAAATGAGTTAACCACTTACATTTTGTTTTTCCAGTGAAGAAGATGTTGCTGTGGGATTGGAAAGAGTAGGAGAAGATGAGAAACAAATGATAAAAAGGAGCAGTGAGTGTAATCCCCTGCTACAAGAACCCATTGCTTCTGCTCAGTTTGGTGGTACTGCAGTGACAGAATGCCATAAGTCTGTCCCATGTGGATGGGAAAGAGTTGTGAAGCAAAGGTTATCTGGGAAAACAGCAGGAAAATTTGATGTATACTTTATCAGGTAAGCATGCAAGGTGGTAAAGATAGGATAGTCAAATAATTTTGTCTAGACAGGTAGTGGAAAAGCATAGCAAAAATCTTGGCTTATCTATATTTTACCATAAAACCACTATAGATTCTATTCCTTCAGTGTCACTGGTTAATTATATCAAGTTATTTGGGGCCAGTTACACACATTTTGTCCCTACTACTGTGAATGGTTAATGGGGAGGTTGCACTTAAGTTATATTTTTAAATGTATTTTATACTATCATAGAGGAAACCATTTAAAAGTGCCATTTATCACCCTTTTTTATTTTTAAATGACAGACGCCCATGGCAACATTTGGAAATTATTAGTTAGAAATCTGAAATGTGGTCCAATTGTTTTTAAACATCACTTCTATTTACTAGCAATGCATTTCCTTTAATATCATTTTCCAGCCCACAAGGACAGAAGTTCAGATCCAAAACTTCACTTGCTAATTATCTTCACAAAAATGGAGAGACTTCTCTTAAGCCAGAAGATTTTGATTTTACTGTACTTTCTAAAAGGGGCATCAAATCAAGATATAAAGACTACAGCATGGCAGCTCTGACACCCCAACTGCAAAATGAAAGTAAAAATTCAAACCGGAACCTCAGGACACGAAGCAGGTTCAAAAAAGATGTGTTTCCTCTGCCGAATAGTAGCTTGGAGTTGCAAGACAGCAGAGGACTATCTAACTTTAGTTCCGCTTATTTGCATTTAGAAAAAGGTGAGGGTATTAATGATGTTAACTTCAGAAAGCTTAGAAAGCCCAAAGGAAAGGTGACTATTTTGAAAGAAATCCCAATTAAGAAAACTAAAAAAGGGTGCAGAAAGAGTCTTTCAGGTTCCACTCAAAGTAATAGAAAAAGAGAATCTGCGTCTAAGAAAGCAGATGCTGAAAATGAACCTGTGGCACAGGAAGGTCAGCTTGATAGAATGTTCTGCATTTCTGATGCCAGAGCAAGCAACGAGACCCTCAGTGTGACCAGTGAAGAGAAGAACCTTGTAAAAGAAAAATCACTGAGTTCAGGATCAAATTTTGGTTTTGAGAAAATAATTTCTGGCACCGTAAACAAATTATGTTCAACCAAAGAAGCCGAACACGATGAGAAGTATGAGGATACCTTTTCAGAATCTGAAGAAATCAAAACAAAAGTAGAAGTTGGGGAAAGGAAGGAACATTTGCATGTTGACATTTTAAAATGTGGCTCTGAAATGGACAACAACTGCTCACCAACCAAGACAGACGTTACTTCTGAGAAAATGTTTCAAGGTATACCGTACCTGAAAGTACTGTCAAACGTTACGTGATAAGGAGTCTGTACTTGCACATCTTGTGTTTCATGCCTGTATGTGGTAAAGATGTGGGAATAGAGCCAAGGAATAGGGCCAAATACCAGATACCTTGTCTAGCTGATCTTGGGGCCCTTTCCTGTGGCAGAAAATCAGCTGGCTGCTGTTACGATGCCCAGCAAAGGAGAGCTGTGCTGTGAACAGCTGCCATCATCTCCCTGGTGCAACAGCTGGGACTCTCCTCAGCAGTGCTTTCCATTCTTTCTAGCCTCTTTCCAGCCCCTAAAAATTAAAAGTCTGAATTCATTTGTGAAAAATTTAGGGAAGACTCTGTTTATACATAAACCAGTTGAGAATAGTTGGTGTCTTCTCTTAGTACCCCTCCTGTTACTTACTACTGAAGTGTGACTTCCAATTTAATTTTGTATATATCATAGTCATTTCTATCTTCTGTTACAATGTAATGCTTCTCTAAAATGCTTTAGAGCTCTAAATAATTCAAAAGTGTAATCACATAATTCATCTATTATTTGTAATATGCTCTTAATACAGAATTCAGAGCTTCAGTGTCGCCTTTATAATACCTCAGTGAATAAGAGATAAAAAGGAGACCTTTTCAGCAGACCTGTATTAGTTATTCATTATGTCATTGTGGTATAATGAATAACTCCTTTTAAAGAAAAATAGTAATATTACTTAAAATCCTGTGGGAAAACAGCCTGCACAGATTTGTGGAGCAAAGGATTAGGCTCAATTCCTGCTCTCAATCCTACTCATGATTTTATGTCTTTTCTGTGCCTGGAATTTCTCTGTCTGTAACAGAAAATAGCCATATATACCTAGGAACTGCATAAAAATTCTTCAAGTCTGTCCTTTAAAGACTTTAAGCTTCTTAAAGAATACTTTGAGGTTTATATAGATTTATTGCTAGCATAATGGACAAATTAAATATTAAAAACATTCTTTTGTGACTAAGATGGAAATATCCTATTAATCCTATACTTAAAGAAATCTAGTTCTCAACATAAGATGAAGTATCCTTAGGTTATTAGGTATCTAATGGAATAGTAAAAACCTCCCTTTGCAGCTGGGCACTGTTGCTCACGCTTATAATACTAGCACTTTAGGAGGCTGAGGTGGGAGGATCACTTGAGGCCAGGAATTCAAGACCAGCCTGGGCAACAGCAAGGCCCCATCTCTACCAAAAAAAATTAGCCAGGTGTAGTGGTACACGCCTGTAACAGTCTCAGCTACTCAGGAGGCTGAGGCAGGAGGATCACTTGCTCCCAGGAGTTCAAGGCTTCAGTGAGCTATGATCACTCCAGTTTGGGCGACAGAGTGAGATCCTGTTTCTTGGGGGAAAAAAAACTCCCATTGGTTTAGCTAGAAGTTGCCAAATAAACTAATAATAAAGGAGGCTAGTTAGTGATTATAAGAATCTGCAGAAAAAGTCATCAAATAACTAGTAAAAGCAGGTTCCTTTGTTCTCTTTTTTATCCTCTCCTGGGCTTTCTTTACCTATTCAAACTAGATAGCAAAAATTGTTAGACTAATGTAATGTTTTTGGAGACTTGGATAGTTGTCCCAGCCTTAGTTAATCCCAGTATCATTTTTGGATGGTTGCTTAATTTTGAAGCTTTAGTTTCTTCCTCTGTAAAAGGGAGATAACCCTCACTAGTCCTGTTTTTTGCATCAAGAATATTGTAAGGTAAAATGAGAAGTGAAAAATATAGCTTCATGCTATACAGATGCAAAATATTATTAACCGATATTCAAATTCAGAGGCTGCAGCTAAAGACAGTGTTAAATGTGATGATTTTAGAAATTTGAGAAGTCTTATAACACTGGTTCCCAGTAGACAGAGCTTCCCAAGTGGGTAGTGCTCTTAGGTGTTCCAGGGTTCAAATCTTACGTGTTTCTGCAGGTTCTGTTTTATCTATATCCCTTTTTTAGTAGTATAAAAGTGTTCAGTGCAGAAATTTTGGAAAAATATAGAAAATTAAAGAAAAAAAGAAAAATTACCACTCAGCAACAACCGTTATATCATTTTGGCTTATTTCATTGTTAATCTCTATTATATTTTTATTTATCTATATTTCCTCTTGTTTATGAAATTGGGATTATATGTAGAATCTTGCTTTTCTCATTTAGAAGTTAATGTCATGAGAAAATATTCTTGATATAGTCTAAAAATATTTAATGACCACATTGTACAAATGTGTCACAATTTAAAATCCATACTGTTTTTAATTTTTCAGTAGTATGAACTCTGAACATAAATCATAAAGAACTAGTGTAACACTGTGGTTAAAGACATGTACTCAGGAGCCAGACTGCCTGAATTTGAAATTTAGCTCTGACATACCTAGTGCCTGTGTGACCTTGGACAAGTTACTTAGCTTCTCTGTGCCTCAGTTTCCTTATCTGTAAAATGGAGATAAAACAGTACCAAGCTCATAGGTCATTAGTAGAATTAATTGGTTAATTTTTGTAAAGGGCTTAGAGTAGTGCCTGGTATGCTTTATGATAGTAGAGGTATTACTGTTATCTGCATCCCTGAATATTTTTTTTAAGTTAAACCATAGATTCTATAAACAGTATTCATTTTTCCTTTTCAGAGGACACCATCCCACGAACACAAATAGAAAAAAGGAAAACAAGCCTATATTTTTCCAGCAAATATAACAAAGAAGGTATCCCTTTCCCAGTCAGAACAACAGATTTTATGTCCATTTTGGGTATTCAGCACTGATGCAGTGTGTTTGTTTAGCTCTTAGCCCCCCGCGACGCAAAGCCTTTAAGAAATGGACACCTCCTCGGTCACCTTTTAATCTCATTCAAGAAACACTTTTTCATGATCCGTGGAAGCTCCTCATTGCAACTATATTTCTCAATCGGACCTCAGGTTTGTGGATTAGTTTCATCTTTCTCTTAGGAGAGACAGTGTGGTAAGGAGAATTATTGAATTGATTAGGAGGCCCAGATCCTACTTAATTTCGAGTCTGATATTCAAATTTAGAGGCTACACCTAAAGAGAGTATTAAATGTGATTTTAGAAATTTGACAAGTCTGATAATACTGGTTCCCAGTAGCATGACCTTGGGTAAGGACCTTTCCTTTCTACCCTCAAACTCTTCACCTATGAGAAAGACTAGATTATATCCAACAGCCTTTTTAGAAAGTTAGCCTAGATTAAGAGACAGGTTTTCATTTTCTACTTCCAAATAAGTTTTGGTCATCGGTGAAAATCAGTTAACATTTCTCCTGTCATGTGTATATAAAAGCATCTCTTTTTCATTGAATGTACCATGTGTCCTATATGCTTCTACTCTAGTTATCTGGTGATTTGATCATTTAAAAACTAATATCAGGCCAGGCATGGTGGCTCACACCTATAATCCCAGCACTTCAGGAGACTGAGGCACAGGAGCTAGAGGTTATAGTGAGCTATGATCGCACCACTGCACTCCAGCCTGGGCAACAGAGCGAGACCCTGTCTCTTAAAAAAAACAAAAACAAACAAAAAATTAACATTATGCAAGGCCAGGTTTCAGCATAATTTAGACTATTAATCACATAGATTAACAGTGTTGGTATTTGAAAGTGGTTGCTGGTTCAGGTAATGGCTTCTCATCAGTGCTTAAAAAAATAAACCCTCTAGATGAGATTTCTGGATTTCTACCTGAACCTGAAATCAGCCCATCTGAAGACTTGTGATTATACAGTTACTTTTATTTCCCAGGCAAAATGGCAATACCTGTACTTTGGAAGTTTCTGGAGAAGTATCCTTCAGCTGAAGTAGCAAGGACTGCAGACTGGAGAGATGTGTCAGAACTTCTTAAACCTCTTGGTCTCTATGATCTTCGAGCAAAAACCATTATCAAGTTCTCAGGTACTTTCCCATATGCCCAAAGGAAAAAATATAAATTACACCTATTTAAGAGAGCCACACCTTAAACTTTAATGTCCTCAGATGCTGTATTAATGGAGGTTATTCAGCTCAAGCTGAATATAAAAACAGTCTTCTTACCCCAAACCACAGTTGCCCACTGACACAGGCAATAAATCTTTGCCCTGCACTGAGTCAAGCCATGTGAGCATAACTAGGGGAAGAAGTCAGTGATACGGAAAGCCCCGTCCTTAACCTCAAGGATGTTACCTCTGTCTAGTTAGCACCGCACAAAATAGTGGTTAGGCAGTGGCAGGTGATAAGGATGCTGCAGGAGTTCAAAAAGAAGTGCAGTCACAACTGGAATTGTTAGGGACTTTCCTGTCCCTTTCTGCAGTTCTCTTGATCCTGTCCCATCACCACACATGTTGGGAAGGTGTCTTTCTAGAGGCTGACCTGATATGTGGACGTTGTGTTCTTTAGATGAGTATCTGACAAAGCAGTGGAAGTATCCGATTGAGCTTCATGGGATTGGTAAATACGGCAATGACTCTTACCGAATTTTTTGCATCAATGAATGGAAGCAGGTGAGGCCTTCTCCCCACCATAACATGTTCAGCACATTTGGTCTCTGAGGCAAATTAAGTTCATCATTACAGCTAACACTATTTATTGAACAACAGTGCTGTCACAGTCCCAAGCAATTTTGTTCCCAGCTTAAAGGGCAGCAGGTGACATAGGGGCTTTGGCAGCAGGGAGAAGTTCCATAAACACTCTCAAGTCCACAAAGACTTGTTGGCATGGCCTCTGGCTGACCTCCAGTGGTCCATCACTTCTGACTCAGTCCCTGTCATTCCCCATTCATCTACTGTCTCTAAACCTGACATGGTTTTCCTCCTGTCAAAAGTCCACCACTAAAGGCAAGCAGGCAGGTTTGGGCTTGGAGTGTGTTTGTTGGGTTTCTCCTAGTGGTCTCAGACTGCTTTTGTGGTAACTGGGTCCTACTTCAGCTGCCTGTTCTCTTGAACATGCCCAGCCCACAGGCATCCTGGCAGCTGGTGGGTGGCCAGCCTGGTACACTGCCCTCTCAGCTCGTGACTCACCCTACAGCATTCAGCCAATAGGCCTGGCCAAGTGTGAGATAAAGGACATGGTGCTGTCCCTGCTCCATCAGAGCAATCCATTGTGACCTGAGCAATCCATTTAACGTCTCAGAGTCTGTAACCTCTTCCTGGAAAATGAGATATTAATACTTGACTCCTGTCACCACCCCATGCTCCAGGTTGTGAAGATCAGTACTGAATTGGAAAGTATTTTGAACAATATTGCTTTAATATAAGGTATAATTTAAAACATTTTTAAATTTCTTTAGGTTAAAGGTTACAATTTTTCAGTATATTATTATAATGTACTGCTCACCAGTAAACTTTTAAAAAGCCAATTTTAAAAAATGTTATTTCCTACTAACTTATATAAGGCCTCCATATCCTAATGTGTTGTATTTCTTCCAGGTGCACCCTGAAGACCACAAGTTAAATAAATATCATGACTGGCTTTGGGAAAATCATGAAAAATTAAGTCTGTCTTAAAACTCTTTGAAGTTTTCAAACTTGTCTTTTATGCATTGCTTTGCACTTCAGTTCTTCAGAGCTTCCATTAAGCACAACCAGCCATCTTTCCAGCCGTATAGATTTTAATTAGCCTGACCAGATGCCCGGTTATGTATCTTGTTCATGTGTGTGCCACTGGTGGATCTTTGTTACTGAATGTGCTAGAACATGTTTTGAGATTTTTTTAAAAAAAATAAATTGTTATTTGACAACAATCCTAAAAATGTATGACTTTTCCAATAATGAAGTATGATGAGAAAGTGAAAAACACTTTTCTGAACTATTGGTAATACAAAGCAAATTTCTATCAACCCCACCAGAGGAAAGATGAGACTTTCTGTTCTCTGTTTATAGAAGATATTACACTATAGTTATATGAAGAAGCAATCAAAAGATTTGCAGCCAAACATGTCATAAAAGCTTTTACAGAGTGTATTAGGCAGTTAAATGATAAAAGTATTTTTATTAAAAAAAAAGCTAACCCCCAAAAACAAATAAGATTACTTTGTCATCGTATGCGGTTGGTGACTACATGTCGGTTCTTAGGAATTGTGGATCTGATTCCTAGCATCTGTTTGATAACCTAATGTGAGTATCTGCCTGCTGCTCAGTTCAGCTCACTGGCTTCTGGCTCATGCCTTTTACCCTGATTCCTTTGTGAAAACTCATCTCAGCTCCCAGTTGGAGGGTGAGACCTTTTAAGTTTTATGCTATTTTTGTTACAGGTACTTTAATGTTATAGTTGAAATACTGAAACATTTACCATAGAAAGAACTTACCAAACAAAAAATGTTAAATTATTAAGTCTTAATTACGAATCACCATTTTAAGGTATAACTTGAGGCCGGGCGCGGTGGCTCATGCCTGTAATCCTAGCACTTTGGGAGGCCGAGCCGGGTGGATTGCTCAAGGTCAGGAGTTCAAAACCAGCCTGAGCAAGAGCGAGACCCCGTCTCTACTAAAAATATAAAGAAATTAATTGGGCAACTAAAAAAAATATACAGAAAAAATAAACCGGGCATGGTGGCGCATGACTGTAGTCCCAGCTACTCGGGAGGCTGAGGCAGGAGGATCGCTTGAGCCCAGGAGTTTGAGGTTGCTGTGAGCTGGGCTGACACCATGGCACTCTAGCCAGGGCAACACAGTGAGACTCTGTCTCAAAAAAAAAAAAAAAA